>JAODAC010042855.1:0-11440 GCA_027575185.1 Mimaenictus wilsoni | reverse complement strand
GACAACTCTAATGAGAGTTTATATCATGTATTGAGCGACATTGACCTTAGGTCAGATTCCCGAAGACTTACTGGAAACAAAAAACTCATCATCGTCGTGAAATTACATCAGGATGGCGTATCATCGTCAGAGTTATAAAACATAAACGGTTGCTTTAATTATTATAAAAATGCAGTATTAATACTTATTACATTAACTACTAGATTATTTTTGAATTTTTGAAATATCTCATATAGTTTTTGAAATACATGTAAATAAAGCGTTGAAATTAAGATGTTAATAACACATTATAATTTACATTTTCATATCAAATTTGGTATCATTACAAGCGGAATTTCAATCCACATTCAATGGAATCACTTTTATACCAATTAGTTTTTGTTTAAATAATATTATTTCGATGATAAGCAACCAATAGAGCAGGTAGTAAGTTCACAATCGGCACGGCTTGTCGGTTCGACTTTCGGACGAGTAGAACGCATTATTCATGCTAATAGCCGCAAAAAAGGGATCTGAACTATTTCTAATATCTGGGTTTTTTAGCGTAAGTAGGATTTTATAAAACTTTGCTCTAGGAATTGTCAATTTCCTAACGATTTGCAGTTATATATTTTTATAAGTTGGTAGGATGATGTAGGATGAAAACGTCAGGTATTTTAATCATTCTTGTTTATCCGTCACCTAGACAATTGCTCAATTGCAGTACTCACGGTTGTGAATTGAAGTGAAGTTATTTTGTGCACGTTGGCTAAATATATTCGATCTACCAAGTTGAAACTGAAGTTGCTGCTGGATGACCACTTGTTTGTTGGGGGGGCGGGTTGAAAAATTTTACTTGCACTATTGGATATTTATCTAACTGCTCTCAAATTTGACGATTCTACTAGCATCGATGCCCGTACAAGGGTCGAACCGACAAGCCGTGCCGATAGTGAAAGTACATTTTTTCAACCATTTGATTTTATTGCTGTCATAATACATAAGGTAAATATAATTTCATATATATTTCAAAAACTATGTGAGATATTTCAAAAATTCAAAAAGAATCTGGTAGCTAATGTAATAATCATTAATACTACAGGTATTTACAGGTATTTTTATAATAATTAAAGCAATCGTTCATGTTTTATAATGCTGACGATGAAGTGTCCTCACGATGGTTAGCTCGACGTTGAAGTGAACACGCGATGGTCAGCCCGCGCAGAAGTGCCCGACGTTGATTTGAACCACGATGACCGGTCCGGCTACGCACTCATATCTTTCTGTGCGCCCAGGCAGGTGTGACATACCGCATGTAATAAACCACATGTTTTGTAACTGCACAGAAACGTGCATTCATCATAATTCCAACTCCCGAACAACATCCTTGCACAGATGTATGACACTGATTGTGAGTCAGGCCTTCCTATGCACTGATGCGCTTCTTCTCACCCTGCTAAATATCACCCCAGGCAAGTTTGTCATGAAAAGAACCGAGTCCTGTCGCAGGAAGCAGCAGCACAGGTGAAACAGCATGGTTTAGATAATGATCTGACGGCTCGGATTAAGGCCGATACTTTACACCAATTCTTTGTCGCAAAGACAAATTCACAGCTGTGACCCCACGGATCACCGAATACACATTTGGAATACTTTTCTAAAAAGCTTATACATTCAAGTCAAGTCATTAATCTAGATTTGAAAGAAACGGATTAGTTAAGAAAACGTAGGAAAGCACGCTAACCTTCACGAGGGCGACCAGGGCTGAGTAAACATTTCAAGGAGACGGGACGATATCGTGTAAGTCACCCACCACGTTGAATAACTTCGAAGCCGCGAGATGCCAAAGCTAAGCGTGCGCACGTGAGTCTCAGTAACCTCGTGCAGGGCAAACGCCCGTACAATCCCAAGATCCAGGGGATGGACTCGTAGTATATAAGATTGAACCCGGGGAGTGCTAAGACACTCTCTCCGAGGGCACACTGTACGCGACAGCCGAAGCGTAAACACCAAACTTCGAATAAATCGACTTGTGAAACCCAACACGTAGTATCTCTGAAGCCGCCGGTGTCCATAAAACAGTCTAGTCATTCAAGTCAAGTCATTAATCTAGATTTGTAAGAAACGGATTAGTTAGGAAAACGTAGGAAAGCACGCTAACCTTCACGAGGGCGACCAGGGCTGAGTAAACATTTCAAGGAGACGGGACGATATCGTGTAAGTCACCCACCACGTTGAATAACTTCGAAGCCGCGAGATGCCAAAGCTAAGCGTGCGCACGTGAGTCTCAGTAACCTCGTGCAGGGCAAACGCCCGTACAATCCCAAGATCCAGGGGATGGACTCGTAGTATATAAGATTGAACCCGGGGAGTGCTAAGACACTCTCTCCGAGGGCACACTGTACGCGACAGCCGAAGCGTAAACACCAAACTTCGAATAAATCGACTTGTGAAACCCAACACGTAGTATCTCTGAAGCCGCCGGTGTCCATACAGCAGCCTAGCATTCAACAGCCCAGCAGTCTAGCAGCCCAGCAGCGGTCAGCCTAGAGTCCACCAAACAGCAGAAGTCCCATCACCATCCGAGGCAAACGTCTTCGTACGCCGGCGTCATGTCGACCATCAAATGGTAAGTACAATTTTCTATCATCTCAGTCACCGTAGCTTAAGCCAAGCGGGGTTTCACATCACTTCATCAAAAACGTAATCCGCAAATCAACGCCAAACCCTCGAGCCGTGACATCTTAATGAACTAGATATCTTTTTGGACCCCAGTTCCTTTACTGGTAGGGCACCTGATTAGGTAACCGAGTTCCTTCAGGAAGAGGTAGGACCTGTTCACGGGTTATACGCGAATGGATTTGTAAATCACGAGCCTGTAGTTCTTACTGTTTAGTATCCTTTGAAAACAGAATGAGTGTGGTATTTCATTTAAAACGTATGAATATAATTCAAAATACACATGTTAAAAACAATAAAACAAACGGAAGTGCCTGTATCAACATGTTTTATTTTTCAATGGAACCCTTAACAGATTGCCGAGCAAATTTCTTGGTGTTTACACACAACGATCGTTCCAAGCGGTTAAGGGTATGCAAACATGGCAATTCTATCCCTAGATGTAAAATGATGTAAATAAATAATGTAAAAAGACATAATGGCTTAACATATAAAACAAGTAGAAGGTTATAAACGTAGAATAGATTATTAGAAATATGCGGTGAGCAATTAATTGCTAGGAAGCAAAGTGTTATCGACACAGGCTGGTCCCTGGCTGGGCCAATTGCAGGCGCCGAGGTTATTGTCAAAGGTCAGATGAACGGGACAATTGAAAACGTGCAACGTAAACTTCTTCTTCCCTTCGTCCCAACGGCAAGCGTAGAACTTGTTACAGTGTTTTGGATGTCTGAAGAGACCTGCACGCTGACAATCCACGGTACCCTGAAGAGTTTCGCTGCGGCCACGTACACCACCGGGACCGTACCTGTCGAAATCCTTGGCAGCGAGCGCTTCTTGTACTCCTTCCTTAACACCTTGCTTAACAGCCGACTTGACTAACTTCAACCCGGAATCTACAGCCTTGGCAATATCCTGTTTACGAATCTCATCATCCTGACTAATAATATCATCTTCCTCCTCGGCCACGATAATCACCGACTGTTTCTTTGGGGCCTGATCATATTTGACGTCATCTTGGTCTTCATTCGTAATATATTCCTCCTCGTCAGAAATACGGGTTGTGGTATCATCATTCTGAATCTTCAGGGATTTTTGTGGTTTCCGTCTTCGCAGATTGAGAGTATTAGATGTACACGTACATTGAGCACCCAATTTAGCGGAGAGAATTGGATGGAAGTCATTCACCTTGACGATGGGACGGGATTTGACCACCTTGATTACCTTTGGTCGGCGTGTTGCGACTATTACTTTCTCTTCAGGATGATATTCATAGTTTTCGATTTGTTTACCAGGAAGATATTCGCGATTCGGGTTAGTGGTAGGCGCAGGGAGATAGTCCCTAGATGGAGGTGTGGACTTTACTGGCAAATATTCGCGGGAAGGTGGGGAGGTCGATTTTACTGGTAAATATTCGCGGGATGGTGGAGAAGTTGATTTCACCACAGGTTTTTCCTCGAAAGCAATGACAGGTTTGTTATAGTGATATCCATCTTCTGAAGACTTAACCGGTAAGTAATCACGGCTTGGCGTAGTTGGTGGTTTTAGAGTGGTGGTAGTCGTCGGCCTAGTTCTAACCCGTCTGGTTGCCGGTAAATATTCCTTAGCGGGTGTAGATGTTTGGATCTTCACAATCTCAGTTGCAGGTAGGTATTCCTTACTTGGAGTTGTAATTTCAACATACTTTTCGGTCGTAGTAACTGGTAGGTAAACACGTTTCGGGGGACGTGGTGGAAGGTATGCTTTCTGGGTGACGATAACAGGACGCCTTGTGGTTGTCACAACTGGAAGGTACTCCCGATCAGGTACGTGAATCAGAAGTTTCTCCTGAACAATTGGCACCTTTGCAACCACAGGTTGAATTGGCTGGTAATCAAGTGAAGAGAATTCATAACGAACTATTGGTTTTGAAGTGACGGGCACAACAGGTACAACTGGAACAACGGGTTCTACGTGTACAGTGGGTACCACCTTCTGCACCTTCTGTTCAATCTTGGGATGATCGAATCGGCTATCATAGGAGAAGAACTGTAACGCTGGTTCGGCCTTAGCAACAACGGCAGCAACAGTTGATTGGTAAGTAGGTTTTGGCGTTGTGTATTCAAATTTGATAGCTGGCTGCTCATATTGGTAACTAGTTTTGTAAGCCTTGGTTTTCACCAAGGGTTGCTCAACAATCTCGGCGGCATTGTAGTATTCAGTATAATGGGTCTGTGGAACAGGCTTTACATAGGTATTCACAATCTGCTTGGTCGGTTGAGGTACAGGCAGGTATGTTTGTTGTACCTGGGGTAGATATTGCTGAGCTGGAAGTGCGGTTGTTGTTGGTGCAGGTAGGTAAACCTTAGCTGGCTTCGGTGGAATATATTGTAACGCAGGGTTGGTTTTGATTGGTTTGGGTGGAAGATATGTGGGAGTGACCTTCACGATAGGTTTTTCTTCAAATGCAATCGCTGGTTTGTTGTAGTGGTACCCTTGACTGTATTGATTGATTGAGAAACTGTGGGTTATTGGTTTGGTTGTGACTCCTTGAACCACCTGCTTATACGTTTGTTTCTGCTCGACTAACAGTGGTTTAACTTCGTGGTATGTTGATAAAACTGGGGTAGGTTGTGGTTGAATATGATGAATGTAAGATAACACTGGCGCTGGGGTAGGTTTCTCAACGAAAGGAATCTTTGGCTTTTCGTAATAGTACCCTTCCTGTTTTGTTTGCTGGTATGTGACCGCGGGTTTCGGACTCTGGTAGTTGTGGTAGGTTACCACCGGTTGAACATTAATTTCTTGGAAGGTAGTAGATGGTACCACAGGCTTCTCTTCAAATACTACTTTTGGTTTCTCATAATTGTAACCTTCATGTTTGACTTCTTGGTAGGTAACTGCCGGAGCAACAGGAACGATCGGTTTCTCTTCGAAAACAACCTTTGGTTTTTCGTAATGATAACCTTCATGTTTGATTTCAGGATGAGTTATCACAGCTGCTTTATGTTGGATTTCGTGATACGATTGTGTTTGAATGTTCTGGTCAACGGGATAGGTATAAGTAGGCTGAGCGGGTTTAGCGATGTGTACTTCTTGGTACGTATTAATAGGAGGTAAATATGTAGGTGTTACGAGAGGCTTTTCCTCAAATACCACCTTAGGTTTCTCATAATGATAACCCTGATAGACTTCTTGAATAACCGGAACGGGGTTCTGGACCACAAATGATTTTGGAGTTTCATGCTTGACTTCCTGGTAAGTTTGTACTGGCGGAATATTTACATGTTGGTAGGTAGAAACGGGCTTCTCCTCAAATTTGATGGCGGGTTTTTCGTATTTGTATCCCTGTTGAATGTTGATATCCTGATACGTGGTAGCTGGTTGAATTGGCTTCTCTTCAAATTTAATTGCTGGTTTTTCATAGAGGTACCCCTGGCTGTTAATTTCATGGTTTACCTGTTGGAATGTAACAGCTGGTTGAGGCTTAACCTCATGGTACGTTGTCACCGGTACGATTGGTTTCTCTTCGAATTTAACTGCAGGCTTTTCATAATGGTATCCCTCATGCTTAATTTCATGGTTTACCTGTTGGTACGTAACAGCAGGTTGAGGCTTAACTTCCTGATACGTTGTAACCGAGACAATTGGTTTCTCTTCAAATTTAATTGCGGGCTTTTCATAGTGGTATCCCTCTTGCTTAATTTCATGGTGTACCTGTTGGAACGTAACCGCAGGTTGAGGCTTAACTTCATGATACGTTGTCACCGGTACGATTGGTTTCTCCTCAAATTTAACTGCAGGCTTTTCATAATGGTAACCCTCATGCTTAATTTCATGGTTTACCTGTTGGTAGGCAACAGCGGGTTGTGGTTTTACTTCAGGGTATGTTACGAGTGGAACAATTGGTTTCTCCTCGAATTTGATTGCCGGTTTCTCATAGTGGTATCCCTGGTGAATGTTGATTTCCTGGTAGGTCGTTGGGGGCTGGGGTTTTTCTTCGAATTTAACGGATGGCCTATCATAGTGGTACCCTTCATTTTTAACTTCTTGGTGTTGATAAGTCACTGCAGGCTTCACTTCTTGGTAAGTGGTGACTGGCACAATTGGGGACTCCTCAAATTTGATGGTGGGCTTTTCATAACTGTATCCTTCGTGTTTAATTTCATGCTTAACCTCTTGATAAGTGACTGCTGGTTGAATTTTTGATTCGTGATAGGTAGCAACAGGAACAACAGGCTTTTCTTCGAACTTGATAATAGGTTTTTCGTAATGGTAACCCTCCTGCTTACTTTCATGATTTACATTGATTTCTTGGTGCGTTGTCGCTGGCTTCAGAGGTACTTTCACCTCTTCATGAATGGTAACCGGAACTAACGGTTTTTCTTCGAATTGAATGCTGGGTTTGTCATAATGGTATCCTTCTTGTTTAATTTCATGATGTACCTGTTGATAGACTCTGGCAGGTTTATTTTCCTGATATGCGACCACAGGTTTTTCTTCAAACGTAAGAGTCGGTTTCTCATACTGGTACCCTTCATGTTTCACTTCGTGATTTACTTGCTGGTAAGTTACAGCAGGTTGCACCGATTTTTCTTCGAATTTAATTGAAGGCTGTTCGTACTGATATCCTCCATGCTTAATTTCAACATTCTGATGATAGTTGGCAGGTACGACAGGCTTAATCTCTTGATAGACAGTGACGGGTGCAATAGGTTTCTCCTCAAATTTGATGGGTGGTTTATCATATTGGTATCCTCCATGTTTAATTTCAAGATTTTGTTGATAGTTGGTACTAACAGCAGGCTGTACCCTAACCTCGTGATAGGTAGCTACGGGTACAATTGGTTTTTCCTCAAACTTGATGGTTGGTTTGTCATAATGGTATCCTTCCTGCTTTATTTCATGATTCACCTGTTGGTATGTTGTAGCCGGTACAATAGGTTTCACCGATTTATCGAAATAGCCAGTTTGAAGGTGGTGGCCCTGTTGAATTTCATGGTATGTTTGCACCGATGGTTGAATTCGAATTTCGCTGTAGGTGGGAACTTGTTGTAAAGCAACTTGTTGGTAGGTCGGTGCCGGTGATACGGCCTGAACATGAGCAACATTCTGAACATAAGCGGGTGCCTCATAAGAGATTGGATGCTGAATTTGGACTTTATGTTGAAGTGCGGGTTTCGCATAGAGGCCTTCTTCAAAAGCTACTTTAGGTTTCTCATACTGATAACCATTGAATCCTTGTTCATAGGTATACGTCTTCATTATTTCTGGACGGAGTGGTTTCTGTTCAAAGTGCAGTTGACCCTTGTTGTACTTACCATGTTCAGTAATAAGGACTTGAGGTTTATTATAGATGTTTGATTCATAAGACTCGAAGCCTACATGTTGTCCATCAACAAATGGTACATTTGGTTTGGGGTACCGATAGCCATTAACTTGACCAATTGCATTGAAATCTGTTGCGTATCCAGAGTAGTCAACGGTAGCATTGTTCGTTGCATACAGAGTTTTATAGGTGTTAACATCACCAAGTTGATGCAATTGATGGTTAATGATGGTAGGATTCTCAAGTTTATACTGCAAATTTGGCAAGTTGGCAACTACTCCCAAGTTGTTGTAAGTTTCAAAGTGTCCAGTAGTTGGTACTGGTACATTTGCAACGATTGGAATTGGTGAAATTGTTGTAGCTGATACCAGTTTTCCTGGTTTAATTGATTCAACATCGATTTTAATTCCATGTTGAAGAATGTCAACATTCTTAGTATAATCAGCCACTCCAGATGTACCACCAGCTATAATATTAATGGAATTTGGTAATTGGTGATTCAGTTGGTGTCCTCGGTCATACTCGAAACCAGCAGCGTTTTCGGCAAAACGACTGGCAGCAAATGCGTTATAATATTTCAAGGCATCATTTTCTCCGGAATAATGCTGGGCCACTCCTTCGGACTCGAGGGATGCTGCACCAAGATGTACTTCAGATTGTTGCAAACCTTGGCCCACAATAGCAATACTTGGTGTATGGATTTCTTCCTTTTCTACCTTATCAACGTTACTATACGTAATTGCCTCTGTAGCGTGAAGAGGACCTGCCAGGCCACTCAAATGAACACCCTTTAAGGATCCTAGACCATCATAGAAATCTAATTCGAATGTTCCATCACGACCTTCTGCGCCCAATGAATTGTGCTCACCACTGATAGCAGCGGATTGCACTGCCCCACTAGCAACATAGCCCCCATAAATCGTTTCACCAACTGCAATGCCTGAACCGCATTTAGGTACCAGCCAAGACCATTCGCAAAGCAGATTATCCTGATCAAAGACTAATCCGTAAGGACAACGGAACTCGTATGCAGTTAACGGTGACTTGCCGTGGTCCATACAGGCGAAGAACCACCTACAATTTTCGGGGTCAGCATAGTATCCAGGCGTTTCAGGGCAAATGAACCGTTCCTTGGGAACGGGAGCAATTTCACTACTTCCTGCACAGGCAGCGCCATCCGGGAGACTACCTGGCCATACACAGACTTCCACACGTTCATCGAATGCCAGACCAGCCGGACAGTCGAATTCGAAGACGCTGAACTCATCGCTTTGCTGATCGAACTTCACACAACGATAAAATCGGTTGCAAGACCTGGGGTGTACGAAGTAACCCTGACGCGAGCATTTGAACTCTGTGCGGGTGTCCTGTAAAGACCAATCTTACTAAATTCCAACTTATTACAATTTATGTGGTAATGCAAACCTGACGAATAGCATGTACATGTCCTTCCGTATCAATCACTCGGGAAATTCGATAAGGGGAGACTTGGACATTATCGAAGGGACGTGCAACAGGTTCCAGGATCTCACGTTCCAATGAATGCAGTACAGCACCTCGGGGGGCACGCGCTTGTTTGGTGAGGCCATTGAACGCTGATTCGAGTAGAGTTTCATCACATTTGGAACCACCATCCTGGGACAGATCCTTGAGTGCTAAACCAGCCAAGCCACGCACGCGGGCATACTTTGCCTTAATGTCCATTGAAGTTGCATCCTCGAAGGCGATCCACTTGTTTTTTCTAAACAATGGAAGTGATTAGAAAGTAGGCAATTAACACCAACAATTGAACACGAAGAAATGATTTAATACTTCGCAAATGTAGTAGTTCGAATGTAAAACGCTCCGATTGCGGATTACGTAACACGTGGTCACTAAAATAGTTTCCAAAATGACGCACCTATAAAAATTCCAAGTGCCACAAGCAAATATTTCTCCTATTGCATAATATGGGGCAATTTGAATCAATTAGTCACATGCGTACACATTACATTTACGGTATGCGTATTTCTACAGATGACAATGGACTCGACAGAAATGTGTGGAATGCAGATTTCTGATGGTCCATTGTCATTTTGATGCGTTGCTATTTTCAATAGGATTAAATCAATTGCGGCGTTTTGCAATCTGTTTGAAGCGTTCGGTTTTTCATCAACTGGCAAGACGCGCCTCATTTTTGGTGTATTAATGTGTATTAAAGTGTATTAATGAATTTGGTTTCGTTTGGTAGAAAATTACATCCTCTTTCTTATACGATCATTATCAATACAACAAAACGAATTATACTGATTCGATTAAAATATTTGTTATTTTTATTATTATTTTTTATTTTTGGTTGCATTTATGAAAGTAATAATGATAATTCAAAATAAATACATGGGCATCGAAGAGAACATTTTCAGCTTTCATATGATACTATACCCATTTATTTAAGTCTTGTACAAGTCGAGATATACTTTATTAACGCGGTCTCAAAAAACACGGTTTTGAATATCGCGGTTTTGATAATCGCGATAATCAAAAACGTGTATTTTAAAGACCGCGTATATCAAAGGTTAGTTGTACATGCATTGAAATCGACGAGTATCATTCAAAACATTTACTGTAATCATTACTAGGTATATCCGTAATAATAAATTGTGTACTACGCCAAGAAAAAAATTAGCGCGATCTTTACACTGGAAAATAAATTCATAAAATTGCATAAATTGCATAAAATTCATAAATTACAGAAACAACTCCAAAAAAAATGTTTCGTACAAATCTTACTTGCTTTTAGTCGTACAATTCGAATCTGCATTAAAAAATAGGGGTACCCATTTAAAAGTTCCCCCACCCCACCGACTGGGGGTGGGGTTAGAGGGCTGAGTATATCACGATCATATTTCCCCATGGAATGTTTACTTTTTGATTAGCTACAATTTTTTCCTAAAGGGCATATTTCTCGAGATATTTAAAGTTTTCACGTTAAAAAACTCACCGGGTATATCTCAACATTTAGGCGTAAATGTGTATATAAGAACTATAAAAGTAACTTTATTTTTAGTCCGAAGACTAGGCTATCGAATATGTGGTCTTTCAGCCAGTGCGCTTTTTACAATTATATTGTGTGTTATATTACATTGTACATTATTTTCCGTGAATACAGTGTATATTCCATTGGAACATTGTTGTAATGTAGTTGTTGGTGTAATTGATGTGTTTGATGTTGATGATGATGTTGTAGTTGTAGATTGTTGTTTTTTTTTGTGTAGTGGTTGTTGCGTAATTATGTTGTGCATTTGTTGTAGTAATGTGATGTGCGTAAATTCACATTAATGGTGCCCACCGCGGGGAATCGAACCCCGTCCTGCTGCGCGGTAGGCCGAAGCACTACCCAACCATGCTGCCCCGGTGGGCTAACAAACTATATTTGATGAGGAATCTATGCGTACAAGAATGGGCATTCTATAACGTGCAGATTAGAAAATAAAAAAA
>JAODAC010042833.1:0-11451 GCA_027575185.1 Mimaenictus wilsoni | reverse complement strand
GGAGGTGGGAAGAAGGGCAGTTAGTTCGTAAGAATTTTGTCAAATAAAGTTTAGTCACATTTTTACTCCCGAAACATATACTTCTCTCTTCAACATCTTCAACAATTTGCATCGGACGGATAGTCCACGAATCCTCTTAAAAATAAAAGATTCGCGTTAATTCGCGGGTTGATGTTGCTGTTCGCAACAGTTGGTAAAGCGCAATTCATAGTAGTGAAGAAAGCGACAGCTTCTAACAATACACAAATCAAAACTGTTAGCAATCAACGATTCCGCTTTGAATCTGAAGTGAAGAATTAAGTGGGTTTGATTGACACAGCTGGTACTGAGTATAAAAAACTGAATAAAAAAGTGAATTATGATTATGCTGAGAGAAAGATTGAAATCCTAGAGGCACAGGCGGCTAAAATAGATGATTACGAAGAGTCTGTGGTGAGTTTGAAACTGCAACATCATGATAAAGTTAAGAATTTTGAAACTCGTTGCCCTCAGATAAAGATTACATTTCGTGATCCAATCCCGAATTTTGATAGACAGCAGGTTCATGAGATTGTTTGTTGTTTAGTTTGGCTTACAATTAGAGATAATTGCATAGCTTTGCAGGATGAGACAGTTACTAAACCGATTTTGAAAAACAGGCAATTACAATAGCGCGTTACAATGTTAAATAAGATTACGACTATTTTCTTTGGAATATCATGCAAATGTAGACAGGGGCGACACAGATAAAGAGTTAGCAGCGAGTCTTTCAGCAACGAGACAAAATTTGACATTTGATACTGGAGCTGCTAATATATTATAGATTGTGCTATTGCAATTATATCCGTAGTCTTCGTTTTGTAATATCAGGTACTGGTCGCATGTAATGATCAATTAAAGGCGGATGTCTCTTATGGATATTAACATGCAATTTGTTGATTTAATTACTATTACAGATTGACGAAAAATAGTTTTGTGTAATAAATAACATATGACAGATTTACGAGGACTGTCAAGTGTGTCCCATTGAAAAATATAAAAATCTACCTGATACTTCTCCGAAAACCTCAGGCTTTCTACGCAATTAACCGTTAGGCATAACACATTTCCAATATTTTTTGATCGACGCAGCAGTGAGCAAATCTAGCTGTATTTTAGCAGTATCGTAGCAGTCATTTATTTCTGTCATATCGATGCTCCCAAAAATATTGTTTTGGTCTAGCGGATACTAGGGATGTCAAAATAAGTATCGGTATCGATAAGTATCGATACCACTTGTCGATACTTATCGACTTTTATCGATACTTTAATTTTCGATACTTATCGATAGTATCGAATCGCTCATTTTCGATACTTTTTGACATGCCCTCACACTGAGGCCATCTGCTAATCACAACCACCAATTAGAATAAACGTTCTAAGTAGAAGTAAACGTTACCTGAGCGAAATTTCTATTCTTGATCCTGTTTTTAAAATACTTGTTGCATTGGTGCTTAATATCGATACTTTCCTACAATTCAAATTCGTTTAAATTTTGCTACGTTTTGATAAAAACTTTAGTTTAGTTTAGCTTTAATTTACTCAATCGGTAATTTTACAAGCATTAATTTTATTACTTAGGAATTACCGCGATATTTTTCGTTTTCAAAATGTAGTAACATCAGAAAGATGGGATCGATAATATACTGGAAGATTACTGTAACGCGTAAAAATAATTTGAAAATACATTAACAGATGGCGCCAAAGTGTATTTTCGATACCAATAAGTATCGATACTTTTCTTCTATACTTGGGTATCGAAAGTATCAAAGTTTCAAAAGAATCGATACCAGAAAGTATCGATACATGGTAAAAAGTTGACATCCCTAGCGGATACGAGGATGGCGAGAAGTGAAGAGGAGAAATTGAAAATTATTCTGAAGAATATTATCGACGATGCTGCATTATTAAAGAACAAAGAAAATGAACTGGCTAAAGTCGAATGTCTCTTTAAAATTCAAAGAAACGCCGACAAAGATAGTTTAGCCCAGAAAAAATACGTAGCAATTTATACTCACTGGTACGAAAAGTAACGAAGATGGCAAAGCGCAATTGATAGCAGTGAAGGAAGTGACAGCTTCTAACAATACTCAAATCAAAACAGCTAACAACCAACGATTCCGCCTTGAATCAAAAGTGAAGAATAAAGTGGTTTTGATTGACACAGCTGGTACTGATTATAAAAAACTCAAAAGTGACTATACGACCAATAACTGATATTACAAAACGAAGACTACGGATCTGATTGCAACAGTAACAATCTATAATATATTAGCGGCTTCAATATCAAATGTCAAAATTTAATTTGACGGGTTATTTTAAATGGGGCAATTTCCTCTCGTTGCTGGCTGGTTTGCTGCCAATTTCTTATCGGTGCGAGACACAGCTTCTTATTGTTAGATCTAGTTTGTTGGTAAGAATCGTTTGAGGGTCTACATGGTCTTAAGGAAGTCCTGGGAAGGTCCTGCGTAGGGCACATCCTCCGTCGTCCGGCCACAAACATCGCCAGACAAGCCCTGGATTGGAACCCCCGAGGTAAAAGTTATGTGGGCGGCCGAAAACCACGTGGCGTAGAACCGTCATAAAGGCGACAGAGGACGCTGGGAAGAAATGGGACTTGATCGAAGCGATGGCACAAAAGAGAGTTCGATGGCGCACCTTTGTTGCGGCTCTATGTTCCACTAGGAATAACGAGGCTTGATGATGATGATGATGGGCCTTAGGTGGGGAGTATATTCGTGATCCGTGATGATAATCACCATAATAATTTGGTTGCCTTGAATTGCAATGTGAGACCGTGAGTCATGTGTTTGACTTTGTTTCGTGGTTTTGGGTTGTTCGAAACAATCAAATGTTTTGACATACAAATTAAAGACTAGCAATTGTCTTTAATGAGATTCCTATTTGCGGAATCTCGGCAATCATAATCAGTGTTCGGCTATTTTAGTTTTAAACGATTTATTTTATATGTCTTATTATTTCATTATTTTAGTTGTTCAGTTCATTCTTTATTTGTTCAGCATGTCCCTCTTCTCGATCTTCGTGGCAGCTGTAAGCCTGCATTATTATACAAATAAAACATTATTGCTAGGTGTAATTATGCATGGAGTGCTGACCGTGTGGAGAGAGAAGCAGGGCTTGCGCCAATTGTTTCGCCGCATTTGTGACAGTATGCCACCAACCATCTAAAGGCATTCACTCAATGCCAAACGTGATCTAAGGCACACCTCTTGATCAATTCGTGAACAAATAAACTTTAACACACACACACACACACACAAACTCTTCAATCAGTTCAATGCTATCAGCAAGTCCAGGCGGAAACTTCTTGAGAAATACATTTACAATACAATAATTTCCAAATATGTATTAATACAAAACAGCGCAACTAGAGTACGCCATATCGAGCCATAGACGTCCCTTTATTATCACATGATATACCGACTCTTCAATATTTATTTATCACCAACTATCTACTAAATAATTAAAATAAAATGTGACCTGTTGAAATTTATACTCCAGCATATTTCACGAGTTATAAACAAATACAAGCCGATAAGAATCGATGTAATTATCTGTAACTTGTTAACAAGTAATTGATTGAGAATCTCACGTGACATGTTTGTATATATACGTGGGCGCTCAACTTTTAATTTGTGAATCAACCGCAGTGCACGCATGCTTTTTAGCAATGTTTAACTGAGCGGTTTTCCCGAGGTCATTACGAAATAAATAAACGTCAAACAGTTGTTTGCGCAGTTGATTTTGAACGGCGCGTTGGTACTAGACGCGTTGCCGGTCAAGTATTGTTTTCGATATTTATTTGCTACTGACGCTGGGCCAAATTTGGCAGAGTGTGATTGAACAAGTTGCTGAGTGAGCGTACTCCAGATTTGTTAGTGGTGAAAAACTCGTTGCGAAAATGCTGCTCATCCTATTGGGATGCGGTGCCATTACGATGGCAGTTGCTATCTACTGGAATCTAATCAGGCCGCACTCTCAATGGAAACGATTGGGTGTCAAACAAGCCAAACCAGCGTTCATCATGGGTGACAACACGCAAGCTACCAAAAAACACTCGTTCGCTGAGATGATCGGCAACATGTATAATTTGTATCCGAAGGATAGGTACCTGAAAGTTATGAAAGTGAAAATAGCTTTGGTAACCCAGAATGCATTTTCAGATATACCGGCGTTTACATGATGTTGGATCGAATGCTTCTCATACGCGATCCTGATCTCATAAAGCAAGTCACCGTAAAGGACTTCGATCACTTTACTGATCATATTCAATTCATGCCTGACGACCACACTGCGCTTTGGAATAAGAATCTGTTAACAATGCAAGGTAATCCTTGTTCCCACATGTTTTAAAAGGGTCCCCTTAAAATTCCTTTAAAATGCGGACTCTACGTTTTTGTGTTGAGGATAATAATCAATAGGCGAGTGCTTATATATCCCAAGGGCGACCTTACGTTCGAGACATCAGTATTTTTTTCAAGGGAGGGTTCCCTATCAAAACCCAGATCAAAACTTGCGCGGGTCAGTAACAGATTCGCGAGGTTCTTTGGTACGCCATCAATGATGTAGGCCCAAACTCGGATACAAAGACACGTGTGAGAGATGAATTTCAGTCGCTTTTCATGCACGTTTTCATGATGTCAATAAAATACGAATTTATACGGGGATAATTAAATTTTCAATTGCATATTTTGCTACGGAACCATATTAATTCCAAATTGTGATTTAAAGATTTTTTTTCCGTTGGGCTAGGCTCACGTAGGTCACAGATGGGTATTTCTTCCAGTGCGTCTCTTCGACACACGAGAAAATGTATCTATATGACAATCTGATAAAATTGTTTTCAGGCCAAAAATGGCGGGATATGCGAGGGACACTGAGTCCAGCGTTCACTGGCAGCAAAATGAAGGCAATGTTCGAGCTGATGTGCGAATGCGGCGAGCAGTTCACGAACTACTTCCGGGACACGTATGGCGCTGATGTAGCCAAAGTGGAGCTGAAGGACGTCTTCACGCGCTTCTCGAATGACGTGATCGCCACGTGCGCGTTCGGCGTCAAGTGTGATTCGCAGCGCGAACCCGAAAATGAATTCTACTTAATGGGCAAGGAGATGACAGACATGAGCAGCTTCCGCAAGCGAATGATGCTCATGGTGTTGTTTCTCTCTCCGCGCCTCGCGAAAGTAAGAAAATTTCAATCGCAATCGTTTTTTTCTCTCTACAGGCTGACAGGCCGTTGACTAAAACACCGTCGTATACTTGCAGCTGTTCGGGTTTACGCTCGTAGACAAGAAGGTCGAGAATTTCTTCCTAGACCTAGTGCGCAGCACGGTGAAATATCGCGAGGAGCACAACATCGTACGACCAGATATGATCCATCTGCTGATGGAGGCGCGCAATGGTCGGTTGCAGCACGATGCGCACGGTGAAGGAAACAATACGGGTTTCGCCACGGTTGAGGAATCCTCCGTTGGCACCGAGCGATCCAACAAATCCCAGAAGCAGGAGATCACGTACGAAATCATGACCGCGCAGGCACTGTTGTTCTTTTTCGGCGGTTTCGATTCGGTTGCTACCCTAATGTGTTTCGTCTCTTATGAACTTGCTGTAAATCCTGATATTCAGCAAAACCTACGTGAAGAAATACACGACTGCCTGAAACGCAACGGCAAGATCACGTATGAGACGTTAATGAATATGAAGTACATGGATATGGTTGTCTCAGGTTGGTAACATTATTTGCTAATAATTTCCATGGCTAAATTGATAAAACATTTACAGAAGCGCTAAGGAAGTGGCCACCAGGTATTTCAGCTGATCGTGTCTGCGTTAAAGATTATACCATTGAACCAGTAACACCAGAGGAGCCTCGCCTTCATCTGAAAAAGGGTGATCGCATATGGTTACCATTCTATGGAATTCACCGTGATGCTCGTCACTTCCCAGACCCTGAACGCTTCGATCCCGAACGTTTCAATGACGAGAACAAGGTGAATATCAAACCGTACACCTACTTTCCATTCGGATCCGGACCGCGAAGCTGCATCGCCTCACGTTTTGCCCTCCTTGAAACCAAGACGCTCCTGTTCTATTTGCTTAACAAGTACGAACTGACTGTGATCGACCGAACACCGATACCCATAACAATGAAGACGACGGGCTTTGTACTGAATGCCGAGGATGGTTTTTGGATTGGTTTCAAGCCCGTCAGCCCCACAGCATGAAGCCTTTTTGATGCTCGTAATTGCTTATGTAGATATATGCGTTTTTTTTCTATACTGTACACTTTTATAAATTACTGAATTATTTTAATAACTTTGTATGACAGTATGAAAATTGTCTTACTATTGTATTGCATTATGCAAGAGCACATAAATCTGGCTGACATTGAATATTACATATTTTATGAGCGGTATAAAACGAATCCTCTCGTTTTTATTGCGCCTGAACACAGACATGTGCGGAATTAATTGAGTGAAACTCTAGAGTATTTGCCCCAAAGTGTTCTGGTGGAAAGCGATTTGATATCATTTTTGCACGCTGACTTTTACGATTTCATATGGTAATTGCCTTGATTTTCCTGAGAATTACTACGGCTTAAGACTTCCCAAAATAAAATTTACGACTCTTTTTGAAGGTTAAAGTGATACGGTGATCTAACATGGTTGATTATTAACGGGTTTCGCATTATTTTCTTGGAAGAATGGAATGATGTGTTCATATTTTAAGATTTTGCGATTATCGTTATTATTCAGTGGAAGTGTATTGTACATTGTTGAGTGTTACATGATTCTTTTTATCTTGAACCGGCTGACCTGACTCACTTCGTATCGCCATGTACTCATTTCAATATATTCATAAATCATAATTTTTTCCAATTACCACCCTTGGATGAATGCTATAATTCTCATTGTCATCATAATTGAATGTGCCTGATCCATTGATTTAAAATTGGCTTTCCTTTGTATATGTGTTTTCAATACATCTGCACGGCAGGTGGTTCTGATTCATTCCAATGAAACATGTGTGGGATTTATTTTACCACAATACATGAAATGAAATAAGTATATGAAGGAGATTAGCGTGGAGATCCAGGGAGGCAGCAGGTGGAGGTGAACGGCTGGCGGTGGTCGTCGGGGCAGGTCGTGGACGACGTCGGAGTAGCAACGCTGGCGAAATCACTGGTGGCGGCTGCTGGCGACGGAGTAGTCGATGGAGACGGCCGGTGAGGGACACGGTGAAGACTCTCGGTACGGCGAAATCTCTGGTGGCGGCAGCTGGTGTCGGGCTCGCTATTGGTGGACCTCGGTGGCGATCTTCGGTGTCGAGCTGACTGAGTGACTGTGTGTAAACTGGATGATGGTGTCGAATTGTTGACTATATGTAGCAGGTGGAAATGCTGACGCGACCATTTCTTTAGTTCGTCACACGTGGTCGCGATCTCGCTGCGCCTTGTCGATTTTGAGGTGTCAGCATTTTCGATGTTTAGTCTCGGCGGATGTTGATTACGTGCAGATTATGGTTTGTTGATGTTAATTGTGATTGTGGTTTGTTGATCTTACTATTGTTTGTGCGGCAATGGATTGTCGCCACACATGTGTTGAACTTAGTCCAGCCATTGAGGAATGGATTGATCTTTGAAGTGAAACTTTCATATTGAAGGGTAAACCGCTTCGTTATGTAACACATAATGTAAATAAGCCAGTCTGTCTGGCTTTCCCCTCTCTCCCGCCATACTGCAGCGCTACTCGTACTTCCGTCAGACGCGTCCCTCACTGTTTATTGGGTGATCAGTAAGTCCATCACCTCGACTTACTGGCTTACTGACTGTCAACTGTCAGTGAGAGTTATTCTCTGAAACCATCTCGTTTTTTGTTAGTAATATGCCGAAACAGAGAGAAGTTGATCCTCGACTATATTTGAATTTGAGCGTCACTGGGTAAATATGATGACAGTAAAATATGTCTATCTTCTAAACGCATTGTTCAATTGAAGCGACAAATATAAAGGCAGGAGGCGTAGGCGTTTATCGGAATATTCATGATTGTATTAAGATTATCTCTTCAAATTTGGGATTACAAATTAGTAATGCGACAAGTTTTAATGTGGTTAAATAAAACTAGCTTGAATTGTGTAAGGTAAGGTTGCGCAAGCATTCGTCATCATTTCAAAAGTTTAAATGTGGCGATCGAGGATTTTAGAGTGGTAAACTCGCTTAGCTTAGCTAACGTCACAACCAGGCAGAAAGGCAAGACAAAATAGATTAAGATTCTAAGTGCAAAATAAGACTTTATTCAAAGGCTCAATAGAGCCTGGACATCTCGGCAGGCTGGCACTTGTACTGAGAAAGAACGCGGCCGGTGGCTGGATACGAACTGACTTTAGAGTCGGCTTAAGTCCTGCACAGTAAAATAGGTCATCCCTGCCAAGTTAGATCCGATAATAATGAATAGACGAGTGCTTATATGTCCCAAGGGGCACCTTCCGTTCGAGACGTCAGTCTTTTTTTCAAGGGAGGGTTCCCCATCGAAAGCCAGACCAAAACTTGCGCGGGTTAGTAACAGATTCGCGAAGTTCATTGGTTCGCCATCAATGATGTAGGCCCCCACTCAGATACAAAGACAGGTGTGAGTGATGAATTTCAGTCGCTTTGCATGCACGTTTTCCTGGTGGCAATAAAATACTAACTTATACGGGGATAATTAAACTGACTTTAGAGTCGGCTTAAGACCCTTATATATCGAGGGTATTGTGCAATATCCTGCACAGTTAAATAGGTCATCCCTGCCAAGTTTGAGCCGAGTCTTCCTTCTTCCTCAAGATGCAACAAAGCCCTTGTCGTATAAGACTAGCGTGCAAAAGGTGTATTCCTAATAAGAATATATCTATTGCGCTTAAAATACTGCGCGTTGCGCGGACTTGCGCTGATTGCTGATTCTGCATTATGCCAGAGCAGCAGTGTGACTCTGAATGATTTCATCTGTTGTTGTCTTGCTCATCATTTGTACCTTTCCTGGTCCAAAATCCAAAATCCAACCTTACGCTTATACACATTGTCAAATGAACTTTCCAAATTTAACATTACGTGTTGCGGTGTATGGAAGGGTGCCGAGCACCACATATGAATTCCCTGGCGCCACCGGTGAATGCAGTCAGATATGAATACCGGGCATTCACATGCATTATTGTCTCGAATAAGCAGAATGTCGGCCCGAAAGAGCGGAGTAAATTGAGATCTCTCTGGTTTTGATTTAGTTCTTTAGGATTTATCTCCGAACAAGAGGTTGTCCCGATTATCTGGTGCCCCGATAAGGTGAAGTCTACTGTATAGCTGAAACTATACCGGCTATGTTTTTTTTAGCGCGTGAAACTCGAAATATCTCGATAAATAAGCTATCTACGAAAAAATTGTAATGAAATTGATTACAATCGGTTACAGAAGCAACTACGAAAAAATGTATCGAATAATCTGACACACTTTTAGCTTTTTTAGGAAGAACAGGAGATAGAGTTAGCAGCAGCACATATAACCCGATATTTCAGAAAGTCCACGTGATCGGGCGAAGACCATGGTACTTCGGAGGCAAGAACATGTCCCGGATGGAGAGAGTGATTCTGGCAAGGGCGAGATATGGGTCGGAGGAGAGATGGCGTAAGGGATGGATGGGGCTCGAGTACACCCAGTGCGTGTTATGTGGGAAGGGCTTGGATACCTGGGAACACCTGGCAGGGGAATGTGTTAAGGTGAAGGTGGAATGGGCTTTGAAGGTGGGTAGGGGAGGAAAACGAGTAGAGGTGTTGTTGGAAGGGGTCAGAGAAGGGGTTGGCGTCAATCACCACATTGGTAAATGTAAGAAGGAGGAGGAGAGCGGTATGAGAAGTGACTCGTGGATATTGCTGGGGCTCAAATTGGGTTTTTGTCAAATAATAACAAAAACCCAATTTGATGGTGTATTTAATTGTTTATTATTTTTCTACTTATTGTATTGTTATCATTAAATTTAAGAATTGTGATTAATGTTTATTGATATTTTGAAGGGTAGAGGGTATTTATAGAATGAAGTGTTGAAATGCCAATAAAGGTTCCTTATGTATGTACTTTTAGCCGTAGAATTTAAATCCGCAATAAAAAATTTGGGTACCCATTTAAGATTACAAAGTTTGCCCCACCCCACCCTCTAGGGGTGACGTTGAAGGGCTGAATAGGTCAGGAACATTTTTCCTCCATGAAATGATTATGCTTTGATTACCTACAATTTTTGCGTAGAGGCTTATTTTTCGAGATATTTCGAGTTTTCACGTTAAAAAACTCACCTGCTTTATGTTCGTAAAGGGTACCTATTAAAATATCTATATTGATAGTCAAATGTATATGGCTCGTAAAATTGGAGAGATTGGACCTTACTTTTTGAATACACCTCATATATGTAAAACGAAAACATTGGATTTATATCCATCATAACCCATTGATGTTGGCGTTAAAATAAAACAACAAAACTGGACAATTTCGAGAAGTAAAACTTTTACGGTTCCTAGGACAGTTGTTAGCGAGTATGAAGTCTGGAGATTGAATCTGATTGTGAAACGTACAGTTCAAAAACTATCCGTGTTGAAATTCCTAAACCCGGTCTACTCAGATGAATCCTTTACTCCGGAATGAAAAGCAAAATATCTCAGGAAACAACCTTGTCAAAAGACAACATTCCTGCGAAATACAGGTAGAGACTTCTCACTCTCGCATCTCAGCATTAATTACGACGTCGGTTGGAAAAAAATATTATTTTTAGCGCAACGTGAATTTTATGGATTATTTCCATTTCCATTATTTCCACTGTTTTTATATTCATTTTTTGCCAACTCATTAGTAATCGATATTGGCAGGTGGAACAATTAGTAACAATTTGGCATTTACAGTTTCTGGTATTAATTTGGATTTTGCTAGATTATTTCGATATTTTGTAAAGCCTATTTTTATATTATAAACCAAATAATGATAATTTATTTATCTGTACTATATTTAATTAATTCAGTCATATTTTATTTTATAATTGATTATTTTTAAATTTTCGCAGAACAATGGCATTTCTATGAATTCAATTGTCTAACCCGACGCAATTCCTACCGCCTACTGGGATGAAGATATATGCTATTTCATATATGGTGGAATGGGGTAAGTGTATAAACGGGCTCTTATTAAACCCATATGTGAGAAAGTGCGATATCCAATATATAGTAATCTACTCTAAGTTGGAACCACGTGTATCCACGAAAATGTCCCCTAATTAATGAAGGAATTCTCCGATTTTTGTTGATCATTTCGAGGGGTAGAGATGTCAAAAAAACGTATCGGTATCGATAAGTATCGATACCACGTGTCGATACTTATCGACTTTTATCGATACTTTAATTTTCG
>JAODAC010042822.1:0-11458 GCA_027575185.1 Mimaenictus wilsoni | reverse complement strand
TAAGCAAATTTCTGAAGTGAATACATTTACGAATTGAACTATTTTTCATCGATGTAAGAGATTTTGTTTGTATTATTTTATATTGTTCACGGTATTGATCAAAATGTGTGCATTAAGGTTGTGGTTGGCATACATATATATGCATTTTGATGGTTGTTGGTATACTGTCGCAAAAACTTTACATATCTCAGACCTTGCAAATCTCTTTATTTGTCGAATGATACAGGATTACAGCTGCCACGAGAATCGAAGAGACGGATCTGCTGAGCTAATAAAATCAAATAATGAAACAGATACCATAACAAAAGAAATAATAACTAAAAATTCAGTAGTAAATCGTCTAAGTCTAAAATAGATGAATAAAGTACTTTATACAACTTTGCAACTTTCTCGATAACAACTAAGGGTTTGGTAATATTTTGAAATATCTGGTTTTATACTTATTATGTTTAACTTTTTTCATGTACTAACATATCTCACATCGTGAGAAAAATAAAACTCGCAGAAAGGTGCCGAAAAGTTACAATAATAGTGAAAATAATAGTGAAAGCGTTACACTATATAAGACGGTTATTTTATATACAATTTTAATTTTGAAATAATAGTGTGATGTAGCAGATCCTGAAGGAAAATTAAATGTATGTAATTATTGATTGATTGGTTAAAATAGATTAAAATAACTATGTAATTATACGTTCTGGTTTAATTTCTCGTTCCTTGTTTCCTGATTGTTTATGGTCCATAGAAACATATGCAAACCAAATTTGGTACATAAAAAATGCATGATTTTAAATTCTAAGAAGATATATTTAAATATACTAGCATTTTTACATTTCCAAAGCTTATGGGGATAACTGATCAGTGCTGTTAAAGTGAGCCCTTCCAGTTTCTTTATCAGTGAAAATGTCTTCAAGGAATAGGAATTCTACCAATATTTTGAAGAAATAGTTAAAAAAGTATTAAAACATAAAACGGTAATTCATACATGAATATTATTCTGATATGTGCTCCGAAGCAGTCGCATTTGTTGTGGTTTTGAGATTCCCTTGGTGTTAGAGAGATCTACTTAAGTTACCTCAAGGTTATGTCTTCAGGGGACTCTTGAATATTGTACCGTTAAGTGTAAGTAAATATATTCAAGAGAATGTTCAAATATTACTGGTGCGAAAAGTATTCGTTTCTAAAGCGTTATAATTTTCAACATTAAATATATGGGGATCACATAGATTAAATGATTCGTACATGCTATTTAGAAAGGAGAAGTGAGAAATGTGGGGAGGAAAGTATTTTCATGTTCCTAATGATCTGTGACCTTTACTTATATATTTCGTATTAAGAATACACTGGCAAAAGACAGATGCATTAGATTCTAGTCCAGGAAAAGAACGAAAGCAAATTGAAATCATTTTCTAAAAATATCGCATAACTTTATGCCTTGATTGTTTTAAAACCGATGTAATTAGAGACAATTTTAAATAAGCAATTTTATAAGAAAAAACATATTTCTTAAATCTCAAACTATGTGAAGATGTTCCTTCATTTATTAAAAGCACATTTAGTTTAATTTTACAGAAATATCACTAGCCAAAAGCTTATTGAAAAGGGTAAGGCAAATTAGTGCACCTCATCAAAAACAGCTTGAGAAGCACTTAGAATATTATACTATTTAATTGTTGTTTATTTAACCGTGAAATTGGAACATATTTATGCTGGTCAGTTTCGCCTGTCATAAGGTACTAGACAAGCCATTTGGGTAATGTATTCACTACATCATTAGTATTAATGGAAAACTTAATCAAGTAGAATATAAAATGTTATCCTATATTACATAAAAGAAAAACGTTTCCCAAACCAACTAATCGAATAGAAACATAATTAATGAAAAAAATGGAATAACAGTTTAATTTCGGTATATTTTTATACATTTAGATAATATTCTGCAATTTTTTATAATTGGCACCAATGAAGTTAGTTTTTTAGCGCATAGCGTGTTTTGCGAATGCAATTTCCTCGTCCGGACATATTTATACGCAGCAACAACATCGAAATGTTCTTACGCGCCCGGCCGCGTGTACGTGTCGCACTGCATTCAGCACTAATTTACTCGAATAGTCCGAGCTTTAGTCGGTTGCAATTCGCGTTGTGCTGCTGCTGCTGTTGCTGCTGCTGCTGCTGTGAGGCTGGGCTATTGTGTGGCTGTGCACTGGTCGTTAAATTGGACTACACTCGACGGTAGTCAACGGGGGTGGCTCAGTTCTTCATTGTTACGTATAAATTACATACACAATGAGCTTGGGGCTTGAGTAAACAGGACGCATTATGCTATCCCTTGTCAAAAGACGTCCGCACAACGCTTGCGAAGTCTCCAGAAAATTCCTGCCCGTCTATCTTCAAAACAATTTACCCGTAATACCGACTGATTATTTAAGCCTCTTCCAGTTCTATAATAAATTGTGCATCTTCAATTACTTTTTCCTACACTTATTTGCCTACTTCAATAATGTTTATGTTGGCAAACATGTAAAAAATATAACAAGAAGGTTTAATAAAAAGTGTACGAGATGATGCAAAAATATTTGATGTTAAACGCGATGGTTATGTGAATATTTTTCCACGTTTTTCCACGTTTTAAATTTTTGTTGTTGTGTAGTCGTGTGGTGCGGAATAGGGTGGTGAGGTGCAAGGAGAGGAGCGCAGTAATCAGTCGAGTGGATATATCTTTCCTGATAGCATCGGAATTGAGTTGTATTGCGCGCCGCTGGATTTTGATAGCTTTCAATTTATGTGTTTAATGGAAAGATCTATCTGCTTGCCGAGCTATAAGCCAATGCTGATCCGCTCTGCCAATATAAACGTTCGACATGTGCCTATATACCCTGTGGAATGTGTCGTGTATCATCGGGTTTGAATTATCACGGAGTGCACGAAGTTCTATTAAATTATTTGTGAAAATTGAGTTTATCTATCGTTACAAATAAAAAACCTAGTAATTTGAAAATAAATTTATTTATTTTTTCAATGATTGTAATGTTTATGGAAAAAAATTCTTTTTTCGATAGTTTACCCGGCAAATTTCGTTCCCTCAACCCTTCAAATTATATATTTTCTGTATTTTCATTCAAATAGCTCCCCTGACAGTGATGATTGCTACAATCATTACGATGCATATTTGTAAATCTCTATTAATTTGCAATATTCATTTACTGGAATGTATGCTTACATTAAATATACTCGAGCGTGACTTGTTGGTGATTTGATTCCTTGTAATTGAAATCTTGCTCTACACATTACGCGACTGATCGCAACTATTCCATTCTCCTTCGTATATAATAAATATTGCTGTTTCGCTGGTTGTCGTGAACCATCACAGATCACCAAAGTTCGCGAGAACAAGGTGCAGAGAACAACATATGACTGTTTGGCGAAACAAACAGAGAAAATATATATTCGTCGAAGACTAGCAAGCCGACAACTACCCGTTGTCTGAAAGTTATGTGGGTTGAGTTGAGTAATGCACACGTACAAATGTCTTAGGTAGAACTAACTTTACTTACATGGAATTTACGAAAAGAACCGAATTGATGAAAACAAATTGTAAATCATTGATAAATGTGTGTGTATTTTCTGTGCTAATTACCCTACCGCAACTTCTTGCCAAGATTGCACCACTTCAATCATAGTCCCCAGCCAATCACCGGAGACCCAAAAGGGCACAACTCCCTCGCTCAATCATGCTGGGCCACTCAGAATAACGCGCGCTCGACATCTGCTCGACCACATTAGCTGAGACGAGTCCAAGTCGGTCATGCCGATCGACGATGCGCTGTAAACTTGTCTAAATATTGGTAATAAATAATCGGCTAAAACGCATCGCAGCACCATAAACTTATTAAATCTAAGAACGGCCACTATTACCACCTTCTAGTACAATACACTATCGACCATCAGTTCTCGACACCCCACAACGTCCTCGTTTGATAGAATGACGCTCATTTATCTATGAACATTGGAAAAATTTTGAGCCAGGGCCGGCAGAGCCAGTGAGAAAGACGTACTCCCTTTCTCAAGATGTATCCGAACGGGATGCTTTGCAAGGCAGGGTTACCTTCCTTCTGCCTGCATTGGTGGAGTAAGATATTCTAAAGGAAGTGGTGGAACCGCGAGAAGGGATGCAGTACTCAAATATTACAACCGAGCAAAGGGTTACCAATTAAGTACACGTCCCCCTTTCTTCATCACTTGAAGTGAAACTTGAGTGTGTGTAAATACTATGTATATGAATTGATTTATGATCGAAAAAATACTTTCGAACGAAGTATTACATCATACATATTTCTTACAAAAATTGATATGTGGCGGTCCAGACCACACTTTCAATTTCAACTCTGCAAATCTTCCAAACCTACACATCTGCTTCCAATCTTTGCATGCATTCCAAGCGTAGGTATATCTTCTCTTCGACCCTAGGACTCTTTCTCTGTCTTACTTATACTATCGCTCTTTCTTTGATGCACGAGGTCTTTATATTTCTTTACCTCGGGGACTTAGTATTCTGCTACCGAACGCGGAACATCGCTGTTCCCTTCGTCTATCCATTGTCAACTATTTCTACTTGTATGATAATACATCTACTTGTTATACTTAATACAATTGCATCATTACTCGCAATCAACTGCACACCGTACCCCACTGATATAATGTATTATATATTATTAAGTAAACTGTATAATTTAAGTCAACATATATTGATACCATTTTTATCTTAAAATCAAATGTGCAATAATATCATATTGATCCCATTCCACAAATATTACCGTTCATTCTGTAAAATAAATAGTCCGAATGTCTTCCTAAGTAAATATCTACAAACCCATTGATTCAAATAAAATGCTGCTTTTATTGGAATAAATGTAGGAATAAAATGTTACCATTGTTACCAATGTATTCACTAAGCTTATATTGCAAAAATGCAAAATATCGATATATATATGTGCAATACTGTAGCAAAATCAACTTTTATCAGAAAAAAAGTTTAATTCATGAGTTTAAAAATTATATGTATTTTTATGAATTTTCTAGCCGCATGTATGAATAAAACTGTATAATTTAAGAAATTTCGCAACTTTAACTTATCAAATAATAAACCCATTCTTTATAGGAGTGGCAATAATATATTCAACAATAAATTACCATATAGAAATGAATTCTGCTCACGTTTCACGTCCTTCAGATCCCGATAAATATATAACTTTAGATGATATTGCAAAATCGCAGGTGCATTGCATGAGTATTATTTCACGCTGCTGTTGAGCGCATGATGAAAACGAAAGAGCTGAAAGCACGCCGGCAGCTTATTAATTAAATTTTCCTACGCTACGCTATTTTCCAGCAGTTCTTCAAGCTGTTGCCTACCGTTTCACAAATAAATATGCTGCTACCCACCATTCGCATACACTCGTTCACTGACGCCACTCCACACAACTAAACTAATCTTGCATAGAAAAGTTTAATATCCATAAAGGATATTTAAACACCCCCACCGCCCTCATTCCCGCAATAAGCAATAATTTTCGTCGGCCAATATCTTAAGATCTCAGCAGTGGTAACAACAATGCTGATAGTTTACAGGCTATAGGTGGGCGAGTACTAAGCAGACGGTTTGGTAACGCAAGAAGGGTTCTGCTGCCGCCGATACTAAATAAATTATGGGCGAAAGCCGTCGACAAAAGGTATGCGCGCTTCCGGTTGTGGGTGGGATTTACCGATTCGCGAAATCCCCCCGAGGAGGTAGCACGATTGCGGATTGTGTGTGTCGAATGGCTGGGGGTGGTTGTACAACATGCAACATACTCGCATGGTGATGGTTACGACGGTGGTGGTTGGTGGGTTGTGGTTGGCGGTGGCGACATACAACATGCGATCATGATGTTGTAATATCACCATCGAAGGGCCGCGCACGTACATTATGAATTATGTACGGCTCTCGGCCCAGCCGGTGTACTTGCTGCCTGTGCGCCCGTCGCAAAGCCCGGCGCCGCCGCCATGCGTTGACGCTCAGTCTCATCCATTCCAAACTATTATATCGTTTCGCGTTCAAGAGGGATGATGCAAGCAAGCGGCGGAGGTTGAGGACGGGTTTGGAGGCGAGATTAAACCTTTGCAAACATCGAGCAGGCGTGTGGTAGATGCTCAAACCTCCGCTTGGGCGAATTAATGCCAAATAATGAGAATTAATTATATTGGTTAATGGGTTTAAGGTTTAATCCAACACAATACGAAATCGTGATACGTTCCCAATCTGATATAAAACAGCGATTTGGTTGATGATCTATAGAAAATTATTGAAATTAGAAATTATTGTTTCTTCGTGTCCTTCATTTTACTAAATTCATTAAAACTATTTATCTTCACTGTAATTGTTTTGCTTACCTAGAAGGATTATATTAATACATATTTATATTAAAAAGCAATACCCAACAATTTAATTCAAGTGAATTATTGGTAAGCACACATATTTTAATAAAAAATATTTTATGCAGGACTTCATTGTCTTTTCCTTTTCAATATATTTTACATACCTCACAGTAGATGTGGGCAAAAATATTACTGAAATTATTAGGATATAGCCCTTTTGATGATTATAATTACATATTAAAAAAGTAGTTCGTTAATTAAAATTTTGTGGGATTTGGATTGTTTGAAGTAACTTTGTTTCAAATGAGACGGAGTAAAACTAAGACTAAGTAAAATAGCCTTGTCTAATTAGAAATAATATTGCGCTATATTTGCAGCTCTTCGTTTTGCAAACAGAAACATCAAGAGTACGAAACGTCAAAGAAGATATCCAGAAATGTGTTAACAAACATGAGATATTTTTATTCTCAGCAAACGCAGAGATGCTGGAGATTCTTCTTATCTCACATGAAGTTATGACTATGCAAAACAAATAGGTCCAAAAAGAGAGATTCAAGCTGCTTATTCTACACTGAACTAATTTCTAATTTAAGGGGAGGCCATTACTGAATATAAGAAATGTCAGGTCATTAAATTATGACAAAAATTGAAAGAACCAAAATTAATTTTAAAGGATAGGGGACAAAAAATAGAATAAAAAGCAGACAAACAAACAGTTTGGAATGGACTGATTAAAGGAAATAGGATGATCTAGCTGAATAAACAAACGAAATATTGATATCTTGCAATCTGATTCAATCATTATCGGATATATCATCATAAAAAGATTAGGTACACATTTATTTATCTTAACCAAACATACACTAAAATTTGGTTACTATAAATTTAGGGAATGCTAATGTAAAACACAGAGCGTCTTTATGAATGTATTCCGCTGCGAGTTGTAAATTCGAAGAGTTAATTTTAGAAGGTTTACTGAGTTGTCTCGCAGAGTAAGACGTAACGTACATGAAGAAATGCGAAACAAGCGCGATGGAATTATGATACAAAAAGAATTAGTAATAATGATGGGCAAGAACTGATTTATTTTATGTATTTTGAGGAACATGAGGTGTCAAAGATACTTTCTTAAGGTTTTAGGGTGTAGGCGGCTGGACGCATGCGCAGCTTAAACAGTAGCCGCCAACTCTATTGGCGACGGGGTATAAAAACTACCTAATAGAGCTTAGGCGCGAAAAGGTAGGTTAAGTCAGGTTAAGTTATTTTAAGTACAATGCAGTTAAAATGATTGCTGTAAATGGGGATAATTTTTGCACATGTCACTAAAAAACGTCTAAACGGTCTGCGTCTTTATGACACAATGACATTTCACGGTACACAAAAAGGGCACTGAATCTCTAGTCGAATTCCTGAAAACATTTACTATTTGTACTAAGTTTGTTAGTACAATTCAGTAATTCTAAGTCTAAGTGAATACATTTAAACTTAAAATCCATTTAGAACATAATTAGAACGTTGTTCACCGGTAAATTGACATAGAAAAGGGTTGTTTAGATTGCAGAGATTGTATTTTAAAGCAGCCCTCCTCCCTCCCCACCTTTGGGGCCTGCCATTGTACGACATACAACTCCACAACTCGCTGCACACCACCGCAGTATTTTATTTTATTTCCATGTTAATTGGGTTAGACGGTCTATGAACGACCTGTGAGCCATACCAGCCTCCCATGTACCACACCACACCAACCCACGTCGACATCAGTATTGTTCCGTTTTAAGAGAATTCCCATTCAGGCAGGCCTCCAACAAAACGCTCGGCCGCCCCAAATTCAATTTAATTTTGGCATGCGCCAGCAATTCCGACCTATATCAACACAAGCCGGCTGCGTACACCTTTCCATTATATTTTTTTTAGTTTCGTGGCTTTTTTAGAGTTTCATAGCGACTACTGATTCACCACATTTCTCCCTCTACACTCATGCACTCGACTACTTTTCGCGCACTTATTTCGCGCGCCCAAAATAGTCCCGTGAAAAGTTTCACGCCGCGCAAGTCTTCCACGTCGAACTTATATTTGCACACATCGCCGGCGATAGGCCTAATTAACTCGGCGGTAGTTAATTAAATATATCCATAAAACTATTCGCGCATCGTCCATTTATTGCTTGTTAGCGCCAAGGTAGTGGTGCTGCGAGTGTTCAGAAAGCAGCGCGAATTCTATGCGCCGCTCGGGTTTTCAGTTTGAATAGTTTAATTGCGTTCATGTTTGTCGAATCCGCGCATATATCACATCGCATCACACGGCCACCGCCTACCAACGTGCGTCCCCCAACGGGCGGCTCTGGCGTGAGAGGGAGTTTTAACTTTTGGCGTGCGGATTCGGATCAATTAAAACTCTTCAATTCGCTCAACGCCAGGCTGAACCGAAGCGCCGGCGCCACCGGAATCGGACAACTTTTCGACTGTAAACTTTTGCTAATTATCTTCATGTCTCATGGCTAACTATCCTACCTTTATCTGCATCAAATGGCAGCAAATAAAATGGCAAGAAGTCAAAAACTTTTCCCTACTGTCGTTCTACATATCTTAATTTGAATTGCATACATTTTAACATTATAAGATTTCTGTACCAATTTCATTTAAAATTCGAAGGAATTTTTGTTTTATTGTAGATTACGTATACATTTCGTAAATGTGAAATAATTTTGTATTTTAAACTTGATTAATAGAGTCACGTAGAGAGAAAATTGTATTTTCCGATTTACCGAGCATCGAGTTCTATGGTCTACTAACCATAATAATGCTAATACTCTATTCAACCCTTTTTCAATGTAATTACACTAATAATATTAACCAGGAATCGAACCTGGTACCTTGCGGTCAACAGATATCGAGCAAATCGCATCGCCACTTGGCTGGGTAGAAGAATTACATTTTGTCCAATTTTGTCTAATTTTTGTCTAATTCATTATTATTGCCTTATGGACAGTGATGGAGCTATCACTTAAATTAATTGGAAAAGTATCATGTTGATTAAGGGAGTTAAGTTTATCCACTTAATATTTAATGGAACAGCCTGAAAACTTATGTTTACTTAGTTAAGACGATGTTTTATTTGACTGATTATGAATATTAGTAAATGCAATTGAAGGAACATGAAGGGACAGGCAAATGAGCCTTCATAGAGTAAAAAAGAAAAGAAAACATGCTTAAATTTAAGTACATATACTATGGACCCCATTAAATTTCCTAGCTCAGAACTATTTAAAATTTGAAGTCAAATTGTTCAGGTCTTATATAACTCTTCTCTAGAATCATAGTTTCTTCGCGAATTCTTTATATCTATGAATATGAGTATGTTTATCTTACGTTAAATTCACTTGACGTTAATTGTGGTGTAATAATAGTACATATATGAAATGCAGTTCCCTATACCAAGCGACCAATCTTATATAATTTCTGATTAGATGGGTTACTCTCAATTCAATGCTATATATAATAAGTTAGTTTAACTTAAACGCGGTTAGTTGGGTTATACTTGGATATATTAGGTTTCCTAAGGTCTGCTAGCTTACATTAGGTTACGCTAGGTTATATTAAGTTATGTTAATTTATATTACGTTATGATAGGTTATGTCGGACCATACTAGGTTAGATTAAGTTGTTCTGTGTTAGCTTTTAGGTGTTTCTATTATGATACATTCCATTGATGTAAGTTGTTTATTCTTGTTAACTCTGGTGTAATAGTAAGTAGTAGTGGTAGCGTTAGGTAATATTATGTTCTGTTTGGTTATGTCAGTTGTTAACATACGAGCGTGTTATGTTACATCAGTAGTTTTCAAAACGGTGGCCTCAAAGCGCTTTCGAGATATTTATTCATTCGTATTGTATACTGCTGAACATAGATCAAGGAGGCCGCCTAGGAGCAAATTATTCGCACTACTCAAAAATAGAGTCCCTTCCATCAAGTAGATCAACGTACATCCATCACTACCCCCTAATACAACTACTTCAAATAGCTTGATAAACATTTGATATACGATATTTTTAAGAAACCCCCAGGAAGAAAACGTAAAAAATGGTACCGCTGTATTAGATCAACTAAAATAAAGATGTTTGTTTTACGTAGATTCATATGGATATAAGAGTATTACAGACGAACCGAAATACTGGTATTGAAATTTTGGTCGTTAGTGCATTCCCTATTTAAAATAATAAAATTAACTTAGTCATAATAAATTACACATTACTTTGTATTTGAATGAAAGTTTTACAATTTCAGAAAGATTTAATTTTCCATATTCGTAAATTACAAGTGAGTGCATAATTTAGATTATTATAAATTAACGACTGTGATTAAAGTAAAATTCATAGGGAAATGCGGGAAATTTTGGAGGGGCATTTTATTTTTATTCCTGTGTACACCTAAAAATATTGAAAAATCATAACTGTTAAATATCAAAATTATGCATTTTCTGCAAGCTTTTCAATTTACACGGTTTTGACTTGAAAATTTTTAATTTTCGATTTACACGTTTTTCTCAGCTTATCTATCACGTTTATCTACCGTGTAAATCAGGGGATAGGTGTATACTGCTTTTTAGTGGAATAGGGTTTGGTTAAGTTTGACTAAACATTACAGATACAACTAGAGTCAAGTAGGAACTTTTCAGGTACATATATCTATTCTATATACACTTCTATATAACTTCAACTGCATATGTCTGATTAACGTTTTTATGTCAACGTTGAAATTTAAGCGATTTTTTTTTTCTTCTAAAGCTTTAGGAAGTTAAAAAAATGAACCAGCATTTGCAACGATTATTTAGATTGGATGTCATATCCACAAATGCTTGTACTAAAAAATTGTATAACCCCTAAAAACAGAAATAAAACCCAAAACCAAATAACCAAATCTTGATTTAATTACACACAATACGTCGCAGTTCAACATCATCATACACTCAACGTTTTCGATGCATGAAAGCATGAAATCTCTCATAATAGAAATGCGGGAAATTTTGGAGGGACCACCTGTCAATGCA
>JAODAC010042768.1:0-11474 GCA_027575185.1 Mimaenictus wilsoni | reverse complement strand
TACTACGAAGCATCATGGGCGTAACGCTCCACGACAGACAGAGGAATAATATCATCAGAGAGCAATGCGACATAGAGAATATTGTGAAATGGGTAAAAAAAAGAAGAAAACGGGAATGGAGCGAACATGTTGACCGAATGGAAGGGGACTGAATTGCAAATATAGTCAGGCACAACGTGCCTGAAGTGAAGAAAAGACCGCGAGGAAGACCACGAAAGAGATGGACTCAAAGCTGGACGTCGTCGTCCATTGAATAACGACAAACAGGGCGTACCCTAGTCGATGGAAGAAGAAGAAGAAGAAGAAGAAGAAGAAGTACTTCATATCTTTGTATAACATATTAGTTTTATTAAATAACAAAAAAAACACTAAACTTAAGAGTTTTGAATATTTAAAATTAAATTTTACACAAGTTCAGTCAACGAAATAACTGTTTAATCCCAGATAAAACGAATAAAAATATTCAATCATTATACAAAGTAATATATCATTAGATACACATTAACCACTTCCTGCAATGACTATCAGGGACTATCAGTGGCTACAACACCCTGCTTTTTGTATCATTGTAAAGAACGAGTACATTATTCTATGAAACAAAAACTAGACCATTTTTCCTGCGAGTTGGCGTTAGCGCCACGTGTCCCGAGTTGTTGCGTGCATTGTTCCTGCAGTTTTTCTTTTCGTCAAAGCCCTGGCGTGACACACTGACGAGGTCACGTGTCAAACGGGCAATCGACGAACAATTACGGCGATCACTTGAACGTGCTTCACATCGTCGATCGCTCCACATCCACAACGTGCTGCTTACTGAGCCCCTCGCGCTCAGCAAAGACTGTGGTGCCACCTATTGTTTTGTGAACGGGTATTATGCAGACGGGCGGCAATAATTTATGCATTAACCACCACCGACCGAACGGGGGCGAACGAGTCAAGTCGATCCGACGTCCATCCATCCGGTTCGTTTCGTTCGTTTCTATTTTCTGTTAATAAACCCAACCAGTAGGTGTACCAGTAGCAGCGAAAGAAAGAAAAAACGTAAAAGGATTTACGTGTGAACGCGATTGCATGTTGTCCGTTCATTAATATTATGGGGTTATTATATTTGTACCTTGTACCGAGTTCTGTAACGTTTCAAACACGTCGTATTAGTGATTAGGTAAGGGTTAATGGATGTCGGTGTAATTATGGGTCGAGTATTTTTGAATTATTTGAGGTTTTATTTAATTACTGATGGATAAATCTTGTATTCAATATAGTACAACACAAAGATGGCAATAAAATTGAATATTAATAATGATAATTCACAATAGTATTTTGTTTTCGTTGATTTTGATGCAATTTTTCTAGGTTAAACATAACATAAGCAAATAAGCATGTCTTTTTCGTAATCTAAACTTTAAAGGTTCCTAAAATTTGACCGGTTTAATATATCGCTTTAGATTACATATCATTTTATAAAAAATTTAATACAGAATAAGAGGACATGATACTTTAATTAATTAATGTAAATTTTAAGATGGTTTCTGTAGGATAAATATAAAGAAGCAACTTTTTAGACTTGAAAGGTACAAGAAATATTCATAAACTTTGGGAGCTAGTAAAATCTAATCTAATAAATATAATCTTATAAGCTATATACCATTTTATAGATAATTTACTAGTCAATCATACGATACTATACATTATTTGATTTTTAATTGTTTTAATGAACTTTCTGCAGCTTTATATTTAAGCTGCACAAAGCTACAGAAATCTATTTAATATTCGAATATACAACAATGTATAAACTTTAGAAGCTCCTAAACTTTAATCTGCTAAATATATTTCTTCGTCAATCAATTTTAAGACATTTTTCGCAAATTAAAAAAAAACTAGATCAAAAATTCAAGACCTCGAAAAGTACAACAGAAAGTGTAAAGACTGATAAAATCTAATATAATATTTATCATCTTATATACTATATACCATTTTGTGGATAATCTAAGACAATAAGATTATATTATAATTATATAATTTTCTTTATTTTCCTGCACTTTTTGGAGGTTAAACATAAAATAAGCAAAATATTCGTATATACAAATATTTCCAAACTTTAAAAGCTCCTAAAATTTGACCCGTTTAATATATAGCTTTAGATTACATATCATTTTATAGAAAATTTAATACAGAATAAGAAGACATGGTACTTTAATTAATTAATGTAAATTTTAAGAAGGTTTCTGTAGGATAAATATAAAGAAGCAACTTTTTAGACTTGAAAGGTGCAAGAAATATTTATAAACTTTGGAAGTTAGTAAAATCTAATCTAATAAATATAATCTCATAAGCTATATACTATTTTATAGATAATTTACTAGTCAATCAACCGATACTATAGATTCTTTGATTTTCAATTGTTATATTCACTTTATATAGCTTAAATATAAAATATACTAAATAGCTCACTTGAGCAGCATAGGACTTCGGTCTACCACGCAGTCGGACGGGGTTCGAGTCCCCGGGGTGGGCACCCATTGTACATAATTATAACTCTCAAAAAATTCACATTAATTCACACCTATACAAACCACACAATTAAAAAAAAACACTCTTCAAATCAATAATCGCAAATATGCGCAACCCACAACATTCAACACACATGAGAAAGGATAAAACCACTGACATATCAACTAAACACGCACATACAACAAGAATCCGTGTACAAAAAATTCAACAGAAGGATCAGCAACAACAGCAACAACATCACATGACAATCACGATAATAACATGTAATATACACGTAGAAACAATAAAGCAAGGCCGCTGGACCAGTATGGTCGATGGCGGGGTCTCTGGACCAAATACAATAATATTTTATACTAAATATTCGAACGTACAACAATGTATACATTTCAGAAGCTACTAAATTTTAATCTGCTAAATATATTTCTTCATTAATTAATTTTAAGACATTTTTCGCAAATTAAAAAGTCAATCAACCGATATTATACATTATTTGATTTTTAATTGTTTTAATGCATTTTATGCAGCTTATATATAAAATCTATTAAATATTCGAATGTACAACAATGTGCCCACCTGGGCAGCATAGTTGGTAGTGCTTCGGTCTACCACGTACGCGGACGGGACGGTTCGAGTCCCCTGGGTGGTAAATTCACACTAAAAATCACTCATTTATTTAATTCACATTAAAATTTCGCAAGATAAAGTCACATTATTAAAAATCCACACCGATAAAGTCACAACAATCGCAATGCGCAACCCACAAAACACAAGAAGAATCCACCGACAACACTTCACTCACACACAATCAGACATCACATCAACAACACAACAATAACATCATCACAAAAACCAATAACAAAAATCACAGTAACATGTAATATATACAAAAATACAATAAAAAACATATGTATCCAGGCTGAAGGACCAGTAAAGGCCGATGGCCAGGTCTGCGGACCGAATACATTATGATGACAACAATATATAAACTTTAGAAGTTCCTAAACTTTAATCTGCTAAATATATTTCTTCATCAATCAATTTTAAGACGTTTTTCGCAAATTAAAAAAAAACTAGATCAAAAATTCAAGACCTCGAAAAGTACAACAGAAATTGTAATGTTTAAAGACTGATAAAATCTAATATAATATTTATATAATATTATATACTATATACGATTTTGTAGATAATCTAAGACAATCAGATTATACTATATATTATTTGATTTTCTTTATTTTCCTGCACTTTTTGGAAAATATTCATATATACAAATATTTCCAAGCTTTAGAGGCTCTTAAAATTTGATCCGTATAATATATCTCTTTAGATTACATACCATCATATAGAAAATTTAATGCGAAATAAGAAGGCATGCTATTTTATTTAGTTAACATTAATTTTAAGTCGGTTTCTGTAGAATAAACATAAAAGAAAAATATATCAGCGTTGAAATGAAAATGAAATAATTATAAACTTTGACAACTAGTAAGGTCTAACCTAATTAATATAATCTTATATATTATATATCATTTTACAGATAATTTAATAGGCAATCAGACGATATTATATATTGTCTGATTTTCAATTATTTTAATGCATTTTTGCAGGTTAAACGTAAATTATACAAAAATATTAGAATGTCGAAAATCTATAAAGATTTATAAACTTTAACAGCTCCTAAAACTTAATCTAATAAACATATTTATTTATGTTTTACATCATTAAATAGAAAATTTAATGTAGAATAAAATGTCATATTACAAAATTTTGTTTATGTCAATTTTAAGAGAGTTTTTGCCGCGTAAACATAAAACAAGTAAAAGATGATCTTTACAAGGAAACGACTAAACATACACGCATTTAAAACGATTAATAAGATATTTATGACAATGAATATATGCATGTTCCCTGTACATTGTACATTGTGACGATACTACTGCCTCTTTTTCGAAGCTCTCAACCCGCGAAAAACCAGCCGTCGCCGTCATCTAGCCCTACGCACAAACTTACAACTTATTTCGCCCCTCTGTTTGCACAGCAAGTTGTTCTCGGTCCTATTGAAAATTCGTCAGTCGCTCATATATGCAAGGGATGCCCATCCAGCATTCTCGCGTTCACCAACAGCACAGTACTATAGTGCAAAAAGGAGAGTAGCCATATAGCTGTATAAAACTGGTGGTATCCCCCTCCCACCCCCCGCCTGTGTCTTGGTCCACCCTATCAAATGGTGGCAGTTGCCGTCTGATTGTTGCAGTGCAGCCTACGTACTACGACGATGACAACTAGACCGGCAAACTGCAATCCTTAAAATAAACAAAGGGTGACTACATCGGCATCATCTACAGAGCAATACGAGGAAATACGTTGGCGAAAGTTCCGCGTTACGCTTTCTCTCTCTCTCTCTCTCTCTCACTCACTCTCTCTCTGCAAGGGCGCGTTTTTTGCTTCTCGAACTTTTAAACTTTTGGCTTTCACGTTGCACGAGTACCAACTCCCGAAAAAGCCTTCGAGCAGTATTTTTTAACTGTTCATTCATGAGTTTCATCATCTTCGAAATCGTCGATAGTTTATTCGGCAGTTTAGCCGAAGATCATTGTCATTTGAAGCTTTTTGTGCGAATCTGTGCCATTTTTCTTTTCATTCTAGAGAAGTAAAAGGAGAGGGTGCCCTTGAAGGAAACACACATATTATGCGGTAAATTTGCTATTGTAGCAGATAAACGCAGATCAAGACCGTTATTGTTGGCGTTTGTCGGGGAATATTTGGCCTTCGGGTGAATTTTTCGGGAGCTTGGGACTGGGCCAATCCCATTAAGTGGCGTGACGAGTGCGAAAAATGAATGAAATATGCAGTTTGTCGATTTTTCGGCTGATCCATCGTCGGATTACGATAATCTTCGACATCCTGTGGTGCATTGCTTTGCGAAAAATGCGATTTCATAGACAACACTAATAAAATACGAACCGTTTCATCAATTTATTCTATATTCTAAACAATTACCCGCATAGAAATACCTTCTACCGTATTTAGAATAAGCGAAATACAATTGCAATGGTTACAAGCTGAGAAAATGTAGTCTAATAAGTTGAATGTTATAAACCATAGACCATTTTGTAGAAAATTTAATGGACAATCACATAATGCTATATTCAATTTGGTTTTCAAACAATTCATTGCATTTTTTCCCGATTGAACACAAAGAAACTTTCAATGGAGTACACAATATCGCAATATACTTCGTATTAGTTTAATAAGAACCGGCTTAAACACTTACCCGGTACATACACGTAGACCACTGTACCTGCTCTGCACTGTACCACTGTGATATCTGCCCGACTACTGATAATTTACTAATATAAAAATGCATTTACAGTACTTACTTATCATTCAATAAGTCAAAAAACGTAGATGACAGGAATCAGCTGATGGAATGCATTTTATGTTGCCTATAACCTCTGATTCATTTATATTGAGTTGCCTGTACTATAAAATAAATCAAATTAATTCGATCTATAAATGGATTCAACCATAATTACATATTGTATATTAGTACCAATGATAAAACAAAATATACTTAACAATGACCCAAAAAATTAAATAAATATTAAATAACTATTACTCCCATGAGAATGATTTTTTAGGTTACGTAAAAACACTCGTTTTAACCAGTACATTTTTACGAGTGCGTTATGAATTATTCTTTATGACTTCGTATCCACTTTGTCGGTGTATGCATTGTGTAAATTTCATGTCACTATCCTATTTCTGTGTTTTATGTACATGTTTCACGTGTATACTGCCATATTTATAGTCTCTTGATACTACTACACAGTTTTAATGGTCCATTAGTTGTTAATTTCTTTGTTACGAATGTTAGGTATGAATATTATGAATATTTATGTCGTTTTTCCATGTTTACGCTAAACTTTCCGATTGCTAAATTGTTTGGAATGCTTTTAGTAGGCATAAATCAGAATAAATCAAGCTTTATCAGCTAATAAACTTATTTTTTATATATAAACAAGTTATAGATCGGTATTTAATTAATATTAACAGTTTTTAAGAGAATAATTTAAGTATTTCCAGAAATAATAACTAGATGGCATTAATAATTATTCCTACGATCCCTAGACGGCGCTTGATCTGACAATGTGTATATGATAGTCAACGTTACAGGATAGATCAGGAATAACTTGATGTTTCTTGTTTTTAAATACTCCAACCATCTTATATCTATTTCTAAATACAAAACGAGTTCTAAATCGATATTTAAACAATGTTAACAGTTTTTAAGAGAATAATTGGATTATTTGAAAAATAGATGGTATTGCAATGTAAATAGCTTTGAAAATAGACAAGCACAAATCCTAAATAATTATTCCCGCAGTCCCTAGACGGCTCTAGAACTGACAGTGTATATAAGATAGTCAACGTTACATGATAGATCAGGAGTAGCTTGACTTTTCTTGTTTTAAAATACTCCAACATTTTTACATCAAATATAGGCAACATAAACTACTTGGATTTTGTACACCTTACAATATCAACTTTGATATATCAAAATAAAGAAAATTGACAATATTTTATTTTTACAAACTTTGCAAAAGCGCTTTATTGAAAGAAAAATATGTACACAGAGTATGGAGCGAGTTAACACGATGAAATTTGTAAATTTGAATACAAATTGAGCGGAATCAATTCAATTCCTCAAAGCGTGCCTGCGCTACTCGGGCGCGTCGTGTCGATAAACGACGGCCTAATTAAATATGTTTACACGATCGTCGATTGTTTCAATGTTGACAACACACAAACAGTCGCACAAGCATCGTAAGGCACTCGTTGCCTCATTTCCACGTGCACTCTCTCTCCCTCTTTTCCTATTTTCACTCTCTTTCTCTGTCACTCTTTGCCCTTCTCCCTCTCACTCACTGGTACTGTTTCTGCAAACAATCAAACAAATATTCACCCTCACCACTGCACTGAGCAAGATTTGAACGAGCTGAATCTAATGGAAATGTAACCAACTTTCAGTCCCATTTGTTTACGTCCTTTTCAAGACGAGCATATTTGAAAAGAAGTACGTACATAAATTATCGCTAATCGTTGTTAATCGTGTTTATAATACAGTCTAGAACTAATAATAAATGTGATTTACTGTGATTTAATCAATGTTTATTAGCTAAATATGAGTTGACGTCATTTCGGGATAGTGGTAATCGCTTAATAATATTGATTTTTTTAAAATTGTGAATACTTCATTTTTCTAGGAAAAACACCATCTAGCCATCGTAGGTACAACTATTTATGTGCTTTGTATGTCTAATTTCAAAGTTATTTAAATTGTGAGGACATCTAGCAGTTGTTTTAGTAACTAATACTCGTAAAGCTGAATTTGTTACACATACTTTGCTTCCTTCTATAAAATCGCTCATTTTAATCTTAAATAATTGCAGTTGATTAAAATGTGATTTAAATGAGTCAAAATAGTCATAATCTAACCTATATAAGTGAATTCTTATAATACCCTTTCATTTTAAGGTCTCTAGCGCCATCTAAGGACAGTCGGTGTAATTTAAAAGTGTTTGTATACCTATTTTCAAAGCTATTTACACTGTAGTGGCATCTAGCAGCTGTCTTTGTAACTACTTAATTCAATAAAAATAAAACCACGAAAAAAAAATCAATAAACATAAATAAGTTGCTGATGCGCTAGTTCAATATTTCATTAACAAATATTTTCCCTCCCCTCCACAGTATCGGTGGGATAATATTTAAAGCACACACGAAACGCATCGACTCTTCATGTTGACCTCAAATAAGAAACGAATCGTGCCAACTCCATACAAACGATGTGCCACGAATGTAACTAGCATGCGACATAATCAAACACAGGCATACTCAACGCACCGGCACTGGCAATCATTTGCGGGAAATCGCATAGATTTTATTTGATTTTCTCGCCTATTAGGTGCGATGTATGCCGTGTCTCGCTACGGTCTTCGAACGTGACAAGAACAAACATACCACCAAATATTCACATATCTATCTGCGTGTCTGCGAAAATCGTGGCGTTTCGATTGTTTCAGACATTTGTCCAAAATAAACGCCTATAACGCATGTGTAAATCGAGTAATAAGCACATATTTGATGTTTGTACGTGCATTAATATGTCACGTTATACGCGCCAATAACAAAATACACACATATACTACAGCGATTTTACTACAGAATTAACTCGATTCTTTCATCGCTTTGTGATATTTAGGGAAACAATGACACTCTTTTCTTGTGGGTTATATATTCCTTTTGTTTGCTTTGAAATCCTGTTAATACTCGACAAAAACTGAACCTAAATTCTACTAAAATGGAAGATTTACATGCGATCAACTGCGCGCTCCTATGTACACCCTTAAAATTAGGTCGTAGACAAGCAAGATATTAATAAGCTATATACCATTTAATAGAATATGAAATAAGGAATATGCCGATGTATAACACGTTTAAGAAATTTTATTCCTTTCTATGTTCAGCACAAGATAAAGTCAACTCTAAAATGGACGATTTATATGCGATCAACTGCACGCTATTATATACACCCTCAGAACAGAGTCGTACACAAGCAATATGTTAATAGCCTGTATATAACTTAATAGATTATGAAATAGGGGATACGCTGATGTATAACTCAATACATTTTATTCTTACATAATACCAACCTTGGATAGTGTTAATACTAAACAAAAACTGAACTTAATTTCTACTAAAATGGAAGATTTACATGCGATCAACTGCGCGCTCCTATGTACACCCTTAAGATTAGATCGTACACAAGTAAGATATTAATAAGCTATATATCATTTAATAGATTATGAAATAGAAAATGTGCTGATGTATAACTCATTGAATACATTTTATTTCTACATAATACCAACCTTGGGTAAAGTCAACTCTAAAATAGATGATTTACCTTCGAGCAATTGCGCGCTCTTATATACACCCTCAAAACAAAGTCGTACCCAAGCAATATGTTAGTAGCATATATACCACATAATAGATTATAAAATAGAGAATATGCTGATATATAACTCATTGAATACATTTTATTGCTACATAATATCAGCATTAGATAAATTCTACTTTAAAACGGACAATTTACATTCGAGCAATTTCGCGCTCTTATGTACACCTTCAAAATAAAGTCTTACCCAAGCAAGTTATTAATAAACTAAATACTATTAAATAGCTATGAAATAGGGAATATCCTGATATACAACTCATTGATGGAATTTTATTCTTGCATATTGCCAGGAAAGGATAAATTCTACCTTAAAATGGATGATATATATGCGATTACTTGCGCGGTCCCCTATACACTCTTGAAACAGGGTCTTACACAAGCTACATATTAATAGCCTGTATACCATTTACTAGTATGTGAAATAAAAAATATGCTGATAAACAACTAGTTGAATACATTAAACTTCTTCACAATACCAGGAAAGGATAAAGTCTATCCTTCCATAACTCCATAAGAGAAAATGTTAAATTATGACTGTAAATTAGTGATGTAGATGAGTTATGCTATCTAAAGGTGTATCATTTATTACGTTAGCCTTATTTTAAATAGGACAAAATTCATTATAAAGAAATGAGAAATGTGTATTTTTAGCACTAGCGACGCGTTGCGTCGATTTAAGGCGTTTTTTTTCTTCTTCCTATTGTCCCACTGTGCGTCATCAGTGCGTGTAGCCCATTTTCCCGAAACGATACCTATTGGTGATTGTAATGTAATAATGCACTTAAATATACCCTCGCTGAATTACTGGACTAATAAAATAACTTTTTCGTATAAAAATCATGAAAAATCAATTGAAAAAATGATTTCGAGAGTAAAATATTCTGTAAATTTTGATAATTTAACAATTATCAAGTTAAAGAAATACATAAATAAAGCTGGATTCAAAAATCGATTTTTCAGTTTTTTTTTTATTTGAAATTGGAAACCTTGTAAAAGTATTGTGTAAAAATATTGCAAAAACCAAAATATGAAACTAGAAAACTCATTAAAACTAGTTCAAACCTACAAAAACACATATAAACACGTATAAATGTATGCAAAACAATATTATACGCATGGATATTGCACATATTTGCAACTAAACAAAAATACCAATTTTCCATGCGTATCGCCAATTTTATACATTGAAGGTCAACATTTATGTCGAAAACAGCAAATTTGCTCGCGTGCTCGCTTGCTTGCTGCGGAGAGAAATCGCAACAGCAAAAAAAAAAAACAGTTTGGCGGCCCGCGAACGTTCCAAAGCGCTCTACATTTTGCATGTTTTGAGCAAATTAGCCGGCGCAACCAGCATTTAACAATATTAACTATTAACGCTTTACGCACGACCAGAATGCAGCCACGTGGTGGTAGTTGGTGGGCGTTTGGGGATGCCTACCATTCGCGTGCGCGAACGGGTGCGTGTGCCACCTCCCGGTGGCAGGGGGTGGCAGAGGCAGAGTGTGTTTGGCGCGGAAAACAAACGCACACGGCCGCTGCTGTAAACACGACATGGTCGCGCCAACCATTTCGCACACACGACGTTTATTTCATATTCACAAAACACACGCTGCATTTGCTTGTATTTACTCGTTTTACGCGCAAATATATGTACATGTTTGCAAATGAGAAAAATGAAACATTATAATACTGCATCCAAATGCGCACTAAAATGCTTTGGTTGGTTGGTACGTGTAGTACTGGTTAAAGGTTTTCTAAATGAACGAAAATCCACGAGTTCAGGTTTTAATAAGTCAAAATTTTAAAACGTGAGAGCCAGAGAAAACGTGAGAGATAGAGAAGCAAATGTTAGATCAGTGACCTTGAAACATATTTGTTTAGTTCAACCCAATTTGTTAGATGGCGCTAGTAAATAATCGGTGTTTCCGAGCAGCGACGAGTTTTGAAATGT
>JAODAC010042767.1:32918-54106 GCA_027575185.1 Mimaenictus wilsoni | reverse complement strand
CTAACCGACTTGTCAAGAAGTACGCCATCTACCGGTACTGTTATGAACAGACGTAGGATGTCTATGGTATTACTTACATAATTAATCAAAATCGATAGTGAAATGTTCATATTGTACAACCGAAGTAGGAAAACTTATTTTACTTCTTTTTCCTATATCCCACTATTATTTGAAAAATTATAAATGAAATTTTCGGAGAAAATTAAAATATGCATTGGTATAATTTAAAAATTTGTCGCGTAAATCCGTAAATATTTTACATTTAAACTGATTAATGTTAAAATTTTAATTTATGAATAACGGATGTAATTTATGAATAAGCTATGAAATTACAATGAGCACATTACCTAACCGACTTGTCAAGAAGTACGCCATCTACCGGTACTGTTATGAACAGACGTAGGATGTCTATGGTATTACTTACTTAATTAATCCAAATCGATAGTGAAATGTTCATATTGTACAACCTAACCTAACCTAACCGGAGTAGGAAAACTTATTTTACTTCTTTTTTCCTACATTCCACTATTATTTGAAAAATTATAAATGAAATTTTCAGCGAAAATTAAAATACGCATTGGTATAACTTAAAAATTTGTCGCGCGTTCACTGCATTCACTATTATTCTCAATACATTCAAAAATTCGTAGAAATTATCTGACGTATCGCCGCCTTGGAAAATCTTTTGTAAAACCTCTCCTCCATTAGCATGGGGCTCATCAGCGCCTCGGCGCAACATGGGAGCGGATGGTGGAAGTCTGATTGTGACAACATGAAGAGGGATTGATGGTATCTCTGGGATTCGTGCCATTGTTGAGCGTACAAGGCTCGCATGGGGAGGCGGCGCGGCGATCATCCCCCCCGATGTTTCTTCGGTGCTGCACTGTCACTGACGCATTTCGCTACGTTCGCTGGGTTCGCAGCCGCTCGCTCCCCTTGACTGTATCGTCGTGCGTTTTCTTTTTCGTTGCGCGCGTGGTGTTGTCAACGCCTGCGCGCCGTGTGCATCGCAAAATTCCTACGCTTTGCAAACGCGCAAAGACGCGCGATAAGTGCGTCAAAAGGGATGGTAGAGATGGGGTTGACGACGAGCGTGTGTGGTGAGAGCGCGTTGGTTCGCTGGTGGCAGGCGGCAGCCGCTTCCAAACCCGGCCGCACAATACAAAAACCATTAATTTTGATTTCTCCCCCGCATCGACGAGAGATGTCATAAAGCAGATGATCACTGCTGTGGCTGCGTACAATGTGTGTCTTTTTCGGTTCTTCTTCTGGGAAGAAATATCAAACGCCCTTATTTTATGGATTTTTTGTGGGACTTTTTTAGAAACTACGACTTTTGTGTTTACGGGATTAATTTTTGTTAGAAGAAGAAGAAAAAAAAACGTATATTTAGACATGACCTGGGCAGCCTAGTGGTATCGTCTCGGCCTACCACGTAGGAGGACGGGGTTCGATTCCCCGAGGTGGGCAATCCACCGGGTGGATTATAATTAATAATTGTCCAGCCAAGTGGCGCAGTGGTCTGGTCTATGGTTTCTGACCATGAGGTCCCGGGTTCGATTCTCGGTGGGGACGCATAGTAAAGTGAATTCTTCTTCTTATCATTATTATTAGCCTCTAATAAGACTAATTACATTGGAAAAGAATTGAATAGAGCTAATGACCATAGTAGTCGATGCTCGGTAAAGTCAAACAAAAAAAAAATCACCCACTACACACCTCACACACACTACAACATTCAACATTATTCAACAAACATTCAACATGCAACATTCAACACTCTACGATACACAGCAACAACTACAAACGCACAAATTGTAAAACATACACAAAGAAATTGTAATCACGGTGGAAAAAGTCCAGGGTTGATAGCCACTAAAATATATACATTAATTTTTCTTATACATGAAATGAATATTATTAGTCAAATTTGCTAACAAATATAAATGCGTCCTGTTTTCAATTGATTTAACAGCAAGTAATTTTTTAATATATTGTTTAATACGAGATGTTAAATATCGCTACATAGTCAAAATAAATTCATTCCCAACTTTATATTACCTTTAAACACATCAGGCGAAACCGACATGTTTACACAACGGAATGTCAAGCATTGTTTTGGCAACGTCGACGCACAAAGCTCGAGGACTCTCAATTAATTTCACATTTAATTAGACGCTTTCGGTCTTGAGCTTTATTTGCAGTATTTACATGCGGCGTTGATACTTCAGCCTACTCGTACATACATACACCCGATGAGAACGAGAAACGCTTTCTATGTCGTTTGTCCCATTGGCATTCACTTGTTTTCGGTATTAAATCTGTCGTTGATAAACGCTTGTGCTCGACATTAAAATTAGACATTAAGAAACGGCAGCGTCACTGGAAAACCACAGACGCCATAACTAATCGAACGTATGTTATTGTTGTAGTTGTCGTTTTTTGATTCCACGCGGCTTTTCGAACCCCGACGTGCAATCATATGTAATTAGCATCGCAGTAATCATCAAAGGAAGCGCCTAATGAAGAGATTTATAGCGGTTATTATGGATTTATTTATAAACTCTAAAATTTCTTGTCTCTAACATTCGTTGCCTGTAGGTACGGAGAGGAGAAGCTATCTAAAATAAGGCTTCGACGTATGTAAATACGGAAGTTAACAGCAGGTGAAGCTATTGTCGAAAAGTTGCCTTAGTCATAAACTTTCTGAGTTGTTTAGTTTCTCTCCATCTCTCCTTTATTCCTGCTTCGAGCCATTTCATTTTGTAGGCAACCAAATATACTCAACCAAATATATACACATTGAAATAACTAATTTCGAATTTTCTCTGGTGGTTTTGCAGGTGAGTTCTGAGTGACATCATGATTTCCCTTTTATTTGCCTAAGTAAGTACGCAATTAATGTTAGTATAAAGTTGTATGCGCGCTCCCGCTTGCCTTGCGAGCTATGGAATGCATAAATCTTCTTTTTATGCCCTTTCGACGGGTTATGGCGGCTTTGGGGGCACGGGGGCGTGCTTTGTGAAGGGAATCGGAATGAAATTATTACGATCGCGATCGATACATATTGCCTAGGGGTGTGTGTGTGTGTGTGTGTGTGTGTGTGTGGGTGTGTGCGTGTGGGTGGCCGTTGTGGGGGTGTCGGTATGATGGACGCGTAACCTCAGCGATAGTGGTCCGTTGAATCGATATTGCCGCTCGTACATCAGCAGGTGAAACGAAAACGAGAGCAATTCCTGCGGGTTATTACCAAAACGCATAGCCACAACACGGGCGCGTTTGTTTACGCGCGAAGTTTAGCCGATTGCGAATGTTTTGCTGCATTGTTAAGCGCAAATGTTATCATGAGATTTATGCGTGTTTTTTCTGCCTAAATTGCCTCGTAATTGTGTTTGTACCGCTTTAATTTTTATTATTCGTGATTACGCATGTAGTGCTGTGTGAAATTGCGTAGATTTGATTGCTTTTGGTGGGTTTATGAGGGTATTTTAAGAAGGAAAAAGTTGGCAAGCCTAATTGTAAGCATTGTGGGCGTTCACGCATTGTCCGCTTTCGATTTTAATTCTCGACAACTTATATGCCCATAACTGATGTATTTACGTAAATCTTACAACTTTATAAATTAATCATGCCGTAAGAACGTCTTACAAGAATGGAGACGGAAGAAGCACCATCAAATGCGCTATAATTTACTAAAAACGCGCGTAATTTCTTCCGCTTGAGCGGTATAGCGATGGCAAATGCGCAGGGGAGCTTTACAGAGAGGATTACGGATTTTCTCCTGTTGTCCCTGTTGTTGCTTTTGTTTGCGCATTAGTTCGGCGAGCGTTTACGACAGCGTGCGCCTCCTCCGCGCCAAACGATGCCGACGATAATTTGATGGGCATTTGTCCGCATGCATGACCAGCCGCGATGCTTTTCTTCGGCGTGGTCTGTTTGCAGGACGAGGCGGCACGTCTCGGCTACTGCCGAACACAGGTATACCGACATATAGACACAACAAGTGTAGAGGTTGCCGGATAGCCCCAATACATGTATGTACACAACAGATGGACATGATACACTGAGAGATGCGCATGTGGCGGTATGTTTGCGCTTGTGTGGCGCAAATCGCCATTTCGCCTTGAATTCAATTAGTTTTATTAGGTTTTGCTGCAAATGGACACACATATCGACGTGCCGTGACGCGGCCGACACAAATCGCACATTACGGTCGACTTCTCGATGGAGTCGTAAATAGGTCGGTCGTCCTTTTACTCGTTAAATTCGATAATTGTTTATGTAGTAATTTGTCTTGTCAGGATGTTAGAATGTTAGAGGGATAGTGTTTTCTTGAGATACTATGGACGGGTACCATCGTTTCCTCGCGGGTATGAGAAATTGCAGCTCATACGAATGAGGCAAGAGCATATCATTCGAGTTGAACGCTACTTTTTCTACGTTTATTCCAAGTGAAAATAATCTGTGTGATATTAGCGTTCTGGTAATGCTGTGTCTGCCGTCAATAATTACAGGTTATCTTTCGGCAAAGCCGGGTCATGTGCGTTCCCATGACCCGGCTATGTGGCACTATGAACACATTACCTCACTGGCTTGCCTACGAGTTCTATCAATACGGATATGACAACCCGTAGAATATGTATGACATTTTAAATAAAAAAAATCAATTCATCTTATAGGTTACCCAGAATACACATGTCTCTGTAGCAAATTGATGAGTTCATTGTGATTTAACTTACTAGAATTAAACAATTTGAAACGTTTAAAACAAACATTCCATACATTATTAGAACTAAATATTTCAACAAAAAAGATAATTACACGAATTCTTGGAATAAGAACGAGAAAATATACAAAATAATGCAAACTATTGAACGAAAACAAACTATATTCAAGTAAAATATCACAAAGCTGCATACGCTTTATAATTTGCAATTTATACATATTTTCCACTCAATAAATTCATAACTAATTCTGAACGCTTTACAAAATGGAAATTAAAATTTAAAAAAGGCCCATTAAAGAAAGAAATTGTGTTATATTAAAAAGAATTGCTTAGTTCTTAAAGGTTTTTTTTTAATGAAAAGTGAAGTAAATTATAGTAGAATTGATGTGAAACAATTTCCATCGAGCGTGATGCGATTTGAAGGCGTGTATAATTCCTACAAATATTACGCAATTGATCGCGAGACATGTATAAATACAGCGATACAAATAACAATTACACGCTATGACATGGCATGATATGGCGGTGGCGTTTTTTTCCTAAATATTTTGCGTTTTGCGTTGCGTTGTTGTTATTGCTTGCCACTGCGACTTGAAAACGTCGTAACTGAGACAACTAATGGAAAGAAAAGTGTGTATTTTTACCCATGTACGTACACACATATTCACATGCACCTATCCACTCAATGCATAAACACAAACTCGTACGCATACACTGATCCACACTCACTCTCACACAACACACATCCACACACAACACACATACACGCACAACACACATACACACACAACACACATACACGCACAACACACATACACACAACACACATACACACACAACACAAATACACACACAACACACACACACATACACAACACACATACACACAACACACATACACACAACACACATACACACAACACACATATATATACAACACGCATACACACACAACACACATACAGACACAACACACATACACACACAACACAAATACACACACAACACACATACACACACACACAACACACATACACACAACACACACACATACACATACACACAACACACATACATAGACAACACACACACAACACATATACATACACAACACACATACATACACAACACACATACATACACAACACACATACATACACGACACACAACTTACAACACACATACACACAACTTACAACACACATACACACAACTTGCAACACACATACACACAACATACAACACACATACACACACGACACCCATACACACACAACACCCATACACACACAACACCCATACACACACAACACCCATACACACACAACACCCATACACACACATACACACACAACACCCATACACACACATACACACAACACACACACACACACACACACACACAACACACACAACGCACATACACACACACACACATACACGCGCACACACGAATAAAAATACAGAAAACTTACAAGTGCGTTAGTAACAACTGGCTGATGTGTGCTTAGTTCGTTAGCTTACTTACCGCGATCGTTGCACGCGCATTTATTGCACCACGCAAATAATAGCCGTCGTAAAAGTCTCGCTTCGGTATTGATCATCCATCATCAGCCTGTGCATAATAGAATTCGCACCGTGGCTGGTGCGGTGCGTTGCGTTCAGGTGCAATGCAAATAAAGTCGGCAGAACTGCGCGCGTGGGTGATGACATTGTCGGCAATTGCACGCAGGCAGGCAGGAGGCAGCAGTTTAGCAATTTATAACGAACGCGCGCTGGGATGCGCGGTTTTCGATCAAAGTGAGTGACGTAATCGGCACTCTGAATGCACCTTGGCCTACGCTTAATTTCCCCAGTGCGAGCAAGTCGTTTTCTTGCGCCTTTGTTTTCGTTCCAATTGCGCGTTAAATGGTTGGGACATGCGGAAAAATGTCGTTGCATGTTTCTGTTTAGTCGCGGCGGCAATTAGGTGAGACTTATACAAGTATGGTGAAAATATGTCAGAATTTAACATGTCGAAGTGGGTGATAAGGAGACACGTATGCCTTTATTGGCGCATTTGATATTTAGGTATTCATTCACATTTTTGTAAAATATTTTTCAAATTTTATTAGTTAGAATAAGCATTTACATATTTTGAGAATGGGTAAAATTGATCAAGTTTATGTAATTCTTTGAATTTTTGTTGAATGTTTTGGTTGAATATTGTTAACATTCTGGTTTTTAAGTTTTTCGATCGAAAATGTATTTCTGCCTTTTTGGTAAATATTCAATTTGCGTTTTTCCACTTTTTCAAGTGTATCTACTGTTTGAAAAAGTTATGAAATATAGGCAACTTAATGATCATATCAGTATCCTTACCATTCTCTTTTTTAAGTTTATTTGATCGAAAAATGCATTTCTGTCGTGTTGGTGAATTTTCCATCCATTTAGTTGCGTTTTTTCACTTTTTTTCAAGTATCTATACCCCTAACTTCGTATTTTTTAAAGTTATTTTTTCGAAAAATGTTTTTGTCATCTTGGTAAAGCATCGATTCAATTTTTAGTGTATTTTCACCTTTTTCAAATGTATCTTAATGATCAGATCTGATCCCTTGCCGTTCCCATTTTTAGTTTATTTTATCGAAAATTACATTTCTGTCTTCCTGGTAAACTTTTCATCCATTTAATTGTTTTTTTTTTTTCATTTCTCACCAAGTTTATTGACTATTTGAAAATGTCATGAAATGTAGGCAACATAATGAACATATCTATACCCTTACCATTCTCTTTTTTAAGTTTATTTGATCGAAAAATGCATTTCTGTCGTGTTGGTGAATTTTCCATCCATTTAGTTGCGTTTTTTCACTTTTTTTCAAGTATCTATACCCCTAACTTCGTATTTTTTAAAGTTATTTTTTCGAAAAATGTTTTTGTCATCTTGGTAAAGCATCGATTCAATTTTTAGTGTATTTTCACCTTTTTCAAATGTATCTTAATGATCAGATCTGATCCCTTGCCGTTCCCATTTTTAGTTTATTTTATCGAAAATTACATTTCTGTCTTCCTGGTAAACTTTCCATCCATTTAATTGTTTTTTTTTTCTTCATTTCTTACCAAGTTTATTGACTATTTGAAAATGTCATGAAATGTAGGCAACATAATGAACATATCTATACCCTTAACTTCGAATTTTTAAGGTCTTTTTCGAAATTGTTTTTGTCATCTTCATAAAGCTTCGATGCAATTCATAACGTCTTTTCCGTTTTTTCAAATGTATCTAGTATTCGAAAATGTCATGAAATATAGGCACCTTAATGATCATATCTGTACCTTTACCATTCTCTTTTTTAAGCTTATTTGAACGAAAAATACATTTCTATCTTATTGGTGAAGTTTCCATCCATTTAATTGCGGTTTTTTTTTATCTTCTTTCCAAGTTTATTGATTAGTTAAAAATGTCAAACATGCGCAACTTAATGGACATATCTGTACCCGTACTGTCATAATTTTTAAGGTTCGTTTATCAATAAATGTATTTTTGGTTCTTGGCAATGGGTCGAAGCATATCATTGCACTCTTTTACATTATTTTCAAATTTATTTTCAATTTTTTATTTTTCAATTTTAAGTATCATGAAATGTTGACAACTTATTGAGCTTATTTTTAACCTGAATATCCGCCATTTAAAGGTAATTTTATCAAAGAAAATGTATTTCTATCTTCTTCCTAAATTTTCGAAGCATTTCATTGCGCCTTTTTTTACCTTTTTCAAGTTGACGATTTGAAAATATCATAAAATGTAGGCAACTTAATGTACATATCTATGCAGTCGATGTCCTAATTGTTAGGGTTCTTAGATCAATGAATTAATTTCTGTCTTCTTTTTCACTCTTTTCAATTTTATTTACCATTAGACAGAGTTGTGAAATGTATATAAATTATTGAGCTTATTTGTACACTGAACAACCGCTATTTAAAGGTAACTCTATCAAAAATGTATTTCTATCTTCCTGGTGAAGTATCGAACCATTTCATTGCATCTTTTTTTTTTTCAAGTTTATTAACTATTTGAAAATATCATGAAACATAGTCAATTCAATTATCGTTTTTGCACTTTCCACATCCCCTTTTTACACATTTTTTTGTCAAAAAATGTATTTTTATCTTGTTGTTAAACTTTCGATGCATTTCATTGCGTGTTTTCCTGTTTTTTACTATTTAAAAACAACATTGTAATGTAGGCAATTCAATTAACATGTTCAGTACCCTTAACATGATATATTTAATGCGTTCATCATTAAAAAGTTGAATTTCAAAACAAGCAGTAGCTTTAATTTGTAGTTTAAGCAATTTATCATAAGTCACCCGTGTGTATTTGACAGCAACCGCGCACAATATTTTGAAAATATGATCGTTGAAATCGTTGAAAGTCGTGTTTGAAATGACTTGATTTGAGGCATTCTACGAGCAGCACCCAAACGCCAGGGCAATGATTAACGCGATCTAGATTCGGTAATACATGGCCGGCTGGCAGCGGCAACATGTGTTTAGTTTTTATCCCGTGTAATTTCGCCTATACAGGCGGTGGACGCAAATTTTTCCATGCCGACGAAGCCGCCGAACACACCGCACTTCTCGAAACGTGAATTGGCATAATGAATGACATAATAGCGAGTAATAGCCTCGTCGAAATGCGCTAATAACACCGGCATTAGGACGTATACAGCGCCGGATAAACACGCATTGAATATTAATAAATTCGACGAATGATTCGGAATAAAGGCATCAGACGTACCGTCAAGCTATTATTAATTAGCGAAAAAGAACGCGAGAGTGGATAATACAAGTGCGGTGCATTATTCAAATAAGTCGAAACGTTTTATTGGCGTTTGTCATCACGCAGAGTGCACACAATTGCGCAGTGCGTTATTTGACGTTTTTTTATGGGTGTTTTACCGTTGGCCTGAAAGTAGTTTAAAATCTGAACGACGCATAAACGTACCACGACGTTGCGGCGGTGCGACGGTTTGTCGGAATTGCACTCCTAGATACGACGCCAGCGACGGCAAGTTGAGAAAAGTTGGTTTCCAGGTAGTGGTACCCTAGGTGGAAGTAAAACGAGTCGTATATATATATATGGGAATAAGAAGTAAAAATTGCGTTCGGTTTTTGGTTTTCGGCTGGCTTTGATGCGCGCCGGTTGTTTTCAATTCGTTTTGCGTTTTGCCTGGTTTTTCGGCGGTTTGCGTTTAGTTTATGTGGTCTTTGCGTGTTTGCAGCCATGTACGGCTATTATTTGGTTCGTTGTGCACGCTGCAGCCTCAGGAGGTAGCAGTGTTGCGAGCGTGCGGCAGCGCAGTTCCGGTCGGTGATGATGATGAGCGTGCTTAAGTTTTGTCTTTCATGAAGTTATGTATTCTCTTGGGATTGTTTTGATGTGTATCTCTTTTAACTCCTCCTTCTTTTTCTTACTCCTCCTTCTCCTTAGTCCTTATTTTTGTTACTTTTTTTATGGTACTTCTCTTTGTTGCTTATTTTTGTTACTTCTCCTTTTTGATTATACATACTTTTGTTCCTCCTTCTGTTTTGTTTCTTCTCATATATTTGTTACTCCTCCTTTTTTGTTATTCCTGATTTTGTTTGCTGCTCCTCCTTCAGCGTATGTGCGTGGCTTTGGTTATTGAGTTCGATATACGTTCTTTTTGTTACTCCTTCTTTTTGTTACTCCTCCTTTTTTTTACCCCTCCTTCTTTTTTTTCATATTCATCTTTTTTGTATTAGTCCTTTTTCGTTCTTCCTCCTTTTTTGAACCTCCAGCTTCATTTTTTGTTCTTTTTCATTCAGATTGTTACTCCCGCTTTTTGTTACTTCTCTCTCCTCTCTCTCTCTCTCTCTCTCTCTCTTTGTGTTAGACCTTTGGTGTTCCTCCTTTTCTTTGAATCCTTGCCTCATTTTTGTTGCACCTGCTACAGGTTGAAATTCCTGTTTTATTTTTGTTCCTCATGTTATTGTTACTCTTCCTTTTTTGTCGCTCCTTAGTTACATGTTACTACACTCCTTCTGTTTTAGCCTGCCTTCAATTTTGACTCCTCAAAACTGAAAACTTCTTTTTACGCATTTCTCACACCAGAAGCGCTTATGCTTGGCTTTATTACTCCGCCATTAGTTAGCCATTCCTTCTTTTTGTTACTCTTTCATCTTGTGTTAAAATTCCTCCTCATTTTTTGCTACTCTTTATTTGGGTTAGACCTTCTACTCCTACTCCCTTGGTGACACTCCTCCTTCATTTTGGTTACGCGACGCCTTTTTGTTGTTGCTCCTGTTTCTATCCGTTCTCGTTTTTGTTACTCTGCTCCTCCTACTTCTCTATGCACTCTTCCTATATTTTGTAACCCTTATTTTGTCCGATACCTTGTTTCTTTCTTTCTTTCTTGTTTCTCCTTATTAATTTATTATCCTTCCTCGTTTTTCTGTTGCACCTCTTTCTTTTTTGTTTCTTCGTCAATTGGTCCTCGCAACTCCTTCTCTTCTTGGTTATTCTTCCTTCAGTTTTAACTCCACAAAACTGTCGAGTCACAGAATGCTACTCATTTCTCACAAATGTGACAAATTCCAGTGCGAGCCGAAAGGTAGTGCTGTAAGGCATATCCGCCATTTATTATATTCGTGAGAAATGGGAGGTATTCCATGTTTGTTGTACTATTTTATGCCTATTTCACACTAGAAGCGCCTGTGTGGCTGTGTTATTCCGCCTTCAGTTGATTATTCCTTCTGTTTCGTACTTCTTCTTGTTGCACCTAGTATTGTTACTCCTTTTTGCTGCTCCTCCTTCTTTTTTTTCTTCATTTCTTTTCTTTTGTTACTCCGTTTTTTCTTTTTCCTTCTATTTTTCTCATCCCCCGTTTTTGTGACTCCCATTTTTTTAATTACCACTCTCACCTTTTTGTTGTCCCTTATTTGCAAGTTCCAGTTTGTTATTCCTTTTTGTTACCACACCTTATGTTTTCTACTTCTCCTTCTTTCGTCGTTACTCCTCGTTTCTTCGTCGTTACTCCTCATTTTTGTGACTCCTCTCTCTGTTTTCATCCAGAGCGAAATCTTCGCCTTAAGAATGTCATCACAGATTCGCATCTTAATTCATCTTCTTCATCTTCTTAGACTTCTTATTCCTTAGTCTTTCTATTTATGTCAACGTACTTAAATCGTATGTACGATGTTCATTTCATGTAAAACCACTGATTCAAATAACGTTATACGAGCTTAAGCACGTTAAATGTGGCCATCTTTCATCTGCAAAAACATGCAGAAATTTACAGAAGCACTGCATGCATAAGCAATTTGTAGGCGAGTCATTTCGCATCGCGCCGCAGAATCACAAGTCATAACTGAGCGCAGATTTCTGCGCGCGTATGAAGCGCATCGCTCATCGCTCATATCTTCTATCGCGTTTCGATGCGCACGAAACGCGCAAAATAAATGACAAACTGCGAAAGCATTCGCATCGCATTGAATAATCGCCATTTTTCATCGCGACGCTGCTGCAGCTCTTCGCTGCGACGAAGCGCCGTGCACAAGAAGCGCACGAACGTCGAGCACGGCCGTACTGCTTCCTTGTGGCTTGCTGTACCAAACCCAGCAGTGACTAAATTTAGTCACCGCACGACTTGCAAAAGCAAGTGAACATTCGGCAAACGCAGGGCCGTGTTTCGCACGCGTCCGTTGCGACTTTCGGCACTTGGCATCGAGAACTTCGCAAAAACCGCAAGCAAAAATGTTGGGCGCGGAACGATCGGATTGCGGTGGAAGAAAATGCACTGCGAAACAATGGAGGCGCAAAGCGAGAGCGTTGTTTACGCGCAAAAGTTTAATCTTTCTCTTGTATTATAGTCGGGCGAGTTTGGTAAGTTTCCGAGAAGATAATCCAACGTGTTTTCAGCTTGCGAGAAAAATCGTAGACGATTAGCGTCGGATTTATTCGGATTGGATTAGTTTGTTAAGGCATTTAAGTGAGTGACTATGAAAAAAACTAGACGATTTGGGTGTGTGTCGAGTGAGAAAAAGGCGTTGAATGAATGAATGAAGACGGTTCATCTCGTGCGGTCTGTGTTAGCCTGAGTGTGTGTGTGTGTCTCTCGGGCAAACTAAATTATTTCCAACGCCTATAAATAACGCAAACCTTTAAGTCTTCTATCATTAACCCAAGACCGTCGACCACTACTATTTTCTATTCATCTATTCATACACGTTTTCGAGTGACTGCAAGATGTTTCATTGACGTGCATCACTAAGCTGTACTGCAGTGAAATCTACTGCAATCAGACTCATAAATTTTGTGAAACATAAAAAAAATCGAGGAAAACTATAAAAGCAAATTGCGACCAAACGTATTATGAGGTTTCTGGCGGATTCGGGGATTTGATCATGACGGAAATATATGTTTAGATTTATGTTATTTATAACTTGGAATAATACACGTTTTTTTATGACTTGAATTTCTTTCAATATCTAACGTTTTCATTTGAGAGACGTCTGAAAAGTTTGGTATTGATATTCTATTTCTTTTTCTCTAACGTTTAGGTTTTTACCAATTTTATGATGATTTTCTTGAGTTTTTTTTTCTGCTATTTTTCGTTTAGCTTTTGTTTGATAAATTTTGGAGTAAGTTTCGGGAAGATTGAGGTTATATTTAAAAATAAGTGTATGTTATTTGTTCAAGTCCGGTTGGAGGCATTACATTTTCTCTCTAATATTTTTTCTCGATAATAATTTTTATGAAGCTTTGTCAACATTGATTAAGTCTGTGATGATTATGTTTTTTTATATTTTTAGTTCAGGCTTAACTTACTGTTAAGTTTCTAGTTTAGGCTAGGTTTAGGCTGACTAAAAGAATGATATTTTGTTGGTAAGACTGATGGAAATAAGTTTATATGATGCGGATTCTGCAATTTAACTGATTTCGTGACACGCTGGTGGCCTACATTGCTGTGCCCCACTTGTCAGTTTAAATCCGGTCGAGTGCATTACAATTTCCTATTTTCATATTCCCAGGATGTTTAATCGTTCGTGGTGTCAATTCCAACTGCTCAGGAGACTATTATTCTGCAAAATTTAAAAATAAGTGTATGTTACTTGTTCAAGTCCGGTTGGAGGCATTACATTTTCTTGGTAAAACGATAATATTTCTTATGAAACTTTGCTCACATTGGATAAGTCTTTGATGATTATGTCTTTATGTTTTTGGTGCAGGCTTCATTTGCGAAACTCACAATTAAGCCTCATGAAAATTTAGGCTAGGTAACTGACTAAAAGTGTGATTTATTGTTGGTGAGACTGATGGAAATAAGTTTATATGACGTGGATTCATCGATTTAAGAGATTTCATGACACACTATTAGCCATCATTGTTGCGTCACACTTGACAGTTTAAGTCCGGTCGGGCGCATCCCAATTTCCTATTTTCATATTCCCAGGATCTATAGTCGTTCGGTGTGTCAATTCCAAGTGCTCAGGAGACTAGTATTCTGCAAAATTCAAAAATAACTAGATGTTACTTGTTCAAGTCCGGTTGGAGGCATTGCATTTTCTTGGTAAAACGATAATATTTCTTATTAAACTTTGCTCACATTGGATAAGTCTTTGATGATTATGACTTTATGTTTTTAGTTCTGGCTTCATTTGCTAAACTTACAGTTATGTTTCATGAAAATTTAGGCTAGGTAACTGACTAAAAGTGTGCTTTTTTGTTGGCAAGACCGATGGCAATATGTTTATATGATGTGGATTCATCAATTTAAGTGATTTCATGACACTCTATTAGCCATCATTGTTGCGTCACACTTGGCAGTTTAAGTCCGGTCGGGGGCATCACAATTTCCTATTTTCATATTCCCAGAATCTATAGTCGTTCGGTGTGTCAATTCCAAGTGCTCAGGAGACTAGTATTCTGCAAAATTAAAAAAAAAACTAGATGTTACTTGTTCAAGTCCGGTTGGAGGCATTACATTTTCTTGGTAAAACGATAATATTTCTTATGAAACTTTGCTATTATTGGATAAGTCTTTGATGATTATGACTATGTTTTTGGTTCAGGCTTCATTTGCTAAACTTACAGTTAAGTTTCATGAAAATTTAGGCTAGGTAACTGACTAAAAGTGTGATTTTTTGTTGGCAAGACCGATGGCAATATGTTTATATGATGTGGATTCATCAATTTAAGTGATTTCGTGACACACTATTAGCCTACATCGCTGAGTTATACTTGTCAGTTTAAGTCCGGTCGAGGGCATCACAATTTCCTATTTTCATATTCCCAGGATTTATAGTAGCTCGTGGTTTACAGTAGGCGATGATTCTGCAAAATTTAAAAATAAGCGGAAGTTATTTGTTCAAATCCGGTTGGTGGCATCATATTTTCTTCTTTAAACTGTAGCCTTATTTTAAACTCTAACGAAATATACTTCCTCTTCCTCCAACATCTACCCAATTCCACTATAACAAACAAAACACTCCAGATTTATGATATTTATAACGTTTAAGGAAACCCGTCCCATGTTCTGTTTTAAAACACTTTAAAATGTCGGTCGGAATTTTAAAAAAATGTAATGTCTTTTGAAAATATTCCAATATCAAACGTTTTCAACTACGTTTTCATATTAATAAAGACGTTTCTATTTTAATTCAGCATTCAGCTTATTGTGACAGCCTAATGCGTGCATATAACAGTATGTCGTATTCTTAAAGTTGTCTATTTTTACGTAGAAGACGTACACTTTAACGCCTGACAATCATTTGCTTGTAAAAAACAGGTGCTTCGAATATTTCATATAAAATACGCACACAGCGCACGCTGCTTGACGTTTCGACGAATACCTCGGCTTTATAATGCCCGCGTTTTATTAGCGCTGAAAATTGAACCCTTTGGGCGTAATGCGCACTTTAATGCGGCTTAATATGTGCTGCGATTATTTCGCGTTTTCATCGCACATTTATTCATCATTTATTCAAATTATAACGCCTCGAAAACGTACGGGATTCTGTTGAGTACGTTTATATTGTCATTGTATTGTTATTACTTTTATTACTTGATTTTAAACAGAAAACATAAGCTTTTTATGTTTTATTAAAGCATACATATGTTGGTTTATATTTTGGTTGTGATTTGGTTAGTTAATTTTATTAAGTAATCAAATATGATGTGTTTTATAGAAACTAGATGTTTCGATTTTATGGTGATCACCTTCACACAATTTGACGACGCTCATGATTTACACGTATTCCGTTATACGCAAATGGACCTGAAAAATGTTCCGTTATAGGAGAGGATTCCATATACATGAGGTGAGGTTTCGTATTTGGCAGAATTTGGTAGCGTACAAGGAAATATGTATGGCGTATATGGTGGTAGTGTACGTTCGTAGTTTCTCAACCTACCCCCACTCCAATTGCCAGTCACATGCGATGACGCAAGTGAGACCCTTTGCTGCTATTGGCATATTTCTAATATTATTTTCTCTTACTCCTGAAAGTGGTAACCTCTGACAAAATTAATGGTAATAGTCTTAATTAATAGCGGATCTATTCTAGAATATCTTCTGAAAATTGCAAGTCTACAGTCGCAATATTTACGAAGTTATTGCGCATAACGTTCATAAAAATATTTAGTATTCTTAGGTTTAACCAACTTTAAAAAAGTTTTCTTGCTACAATGTTTTTCGATTTTGCGTACATGATTGTGAAAATTCTACCGAACCGATTTAGTTGAAAGAAAGTTCATTTTACAGATAATTAAATTCTCTAGAATATAGTGTCAATGGTTTTTCGAATAAATATACATTTACATAAAATTTGGAAGTAATAAGTCGAAATTTCATACGAAAAGTGCATTGTAATTTTCAAGTGATAAAATCATAAAATTTTAACTTTTTTTTGAAAATACTCGACGACATATTCATGCAAATTTTATAAACTTTCAAAAACCATTGTTATTTTCGCTTCCGATTTATATTAAGGATTCTAGAGTGTACCCAGCTGAGTAACTCAAAGATCTAGATGATTGGTATCCATTTTTTAAATTAAATATTTTTAACAATTTTCAGTGTGGAAAAATTTCACTTCGTTTATGAGTTTTACATAAAATTTTCGTGAAAATTCTAGACGTTCTGAAATCGTGAAAATCATTAATTTTTTGGCCTGCTAAATGAGGTTTTTCATTAAATTTAGTTGTTTGAAGATTATTTAATTTCTATAGCGATAAATAACTTAGCGAGTACCATTAATATGTTTTACACAATTTCTAAGCAAGCAACGCCTATATTTGGGGTAATATATTTTGATTATTATGTTCTAAATATTGCACATATAAAGTTATAGTTTCAACCATTCAGGTTTGACTTTGATTTACACGTATTCCGGTATACGCAAATGGACCTGAAAAATGTTCCGTTATAGAGAGGATGCCATATACATGAGGTGAGGTTTCATATTTGGCAGAATTTGGTAGCGTACAAGGAAATATGTGTGGCGTATAGGGTGGTAGTGTACGTTCGTAGTTTCTCAACCTACCCCCACTCCAATTGCCAGTCACATGCGATGACGCAAGTGAGACCCTTTGCTGCTATTGGCATATTTCTAATATTATTTTCTCTTACTCCTGAAAGTGGTAACCTCTGACAAAATTAATGGTAATAGTCTTAATTAATAGCGGATCTATTCTAGAATATCTTCTGAAAATTGCAAGTCTACAGTCGCAATATTTACGAAGTTATTGCGCATAACGTTCATAAAAATATTTAGTATTCTTAGGTTTAACCAACTTTAAAAAACTTTTCTTGCTGCAATGTTTTTCGATTTTGCGTACATGATTGTGAAAATTCTACCGTTTTTTCTATCGTTTTTTGGCCTGATAAAAGGAGATTTTTCATTAAATTTAGTTATTTGAAGATTATTTAATTTCTATAGTGATAAATAAGTTAGCGAGTACCATTTATATGATTTACACAATATCTAAGCAAGCAACGCCTATATTTGGGGTAATATATTTTGATTATTATGTTCTAAATATTGCACATATAAAGTTATAGTTTCAACCATTCAGGTTTGACTTTTATTCGAATTCTACACTTTTAATGTCTAGTTTTACTAGCTTTTGATTCTCAACCCCACTTTTGAAGCGGGGAAACGCACCGAAAATCTTATTAAATATGTGCGGCGTGATTATTCCGTCTCTGCCACACATTTATTTGCCACTTTAATGTAGATTTATGTCGGCAAGTGCGGCGCGTACACATAATTTCGTGCGTGTAATGCGCCATTCTACCGCCAAAAGTCATCGTGAATCATAGGCGCTTTATTGGATATTAAACGGGTTATGGTGTCGAAAAAAGTGGATGTAAGAAATGGGTGGAACAATACACAGCGGGGAGGGCTTATCGCAAAACCGCCCCCCTGTCCCCCTTTTCACCGTTCTATACCAAATATGTCCGATCCCTGATCGATGCACAACATAACGAGCTTGTTATCGCTGTATTAACGTATATAAATCCACGATAATTGTGCGAGAGATGGATAAGTAACAGTTAATACGATTTATGTGCACCTACAATACGTAATAACATTCAGATCGAGTGAGTATCGATAATATCGAATGGGGTGGTGGTGCGGCGAGGGTTGAGGTGGTTGTGTTTCGATGCGCCGCGAGCGGTGGTAATGCACGTGTGTTTTGTCCGAGACGAGTGGGAGACGCGTGGGAGACGATTCCGCGCGCTGACCTATAATTCGGGATCACTGCCAAAGCTATTTAGCCGGTTATGTGTTCAGTGGGTCGCGAAATCGATTTCGGGTGCGGTACGTCCGTCGAATATGCCATCAGTTAGCGAACGCGTCCGTCGCCGGGCGGCGGTTGCCAATCCCTGTTTTTGGGATGTGTACGTGGGTTGGTGGGTGGGTGGTTGGGTGGTTGGTGGGTGGTTGGGTGGTTGGGTGGTTGGTGGTTGTATGAATTGCACATGTGGTGGCTGACCACGGTTCTGGTCAAGCTCTGCAGGACGCAGCATCCAGTTAATGTCCGTCCCATTTCTATTCTGAAGTGGTCATATGATTGACGGGTATATGAATATTTTGTATTTACATTTATATTTTATTCCGTTTCACCTGGAAGGAAATTTGATTTGTCTCTCGTTTATTATAGAGGATGACATATACTGGTAGATTATTTAGAATCTGCCAGAAGATATAAAGTTCTAAGCTGTAGATGCTTCCAGCGAATGATTTTAGTAGTCTAAATTGCTCCCAGATCATCTATGTTTAGCTCCAATCATTTATATCCTATAACTAGGATTTTACATAAGGAGGTATAACATGATAGCAAGACCAAGGACGGGAGAACAATTATATGTTTAACGTGCATAGGTAATAAAATAATACCACGACTGAATTCTGAAAATTTGAACTCTCTATAACCAAAATAAAGGATTATATCCAGCTTTTTTTACAATATGAACATCTGTGCACCGTGCCGTTAGGTGCCTAAAACCTCTTATTATTGCACGAGTAGCGTACGTTCGCAGGTTCTCGATCTACCCCCACTCCAACTCCCAGTCGCATTCATCGCATCAATACTATACAACCGCTGACTGCGACATTCAAAACGATCTGCTAGAACTAAAGTAAAACTGAAAGCATTTAAGTTAATATCAAATTCCAGTCAATCTAATATCGAACTTTAAGTACGTTAATTTTGTGTAAATACATTTTCACATATTCTAAAAGACATTTTCACGTTTATACCGTCTTAAAATGTGAAATATATCTTTTGAAGCGTACGAAGCCAGTTATTTCCGTTTAGCACATGCTTGGGGGCGAAACGTTTTATTGTAATTTTCAAGATTTACACCGTTTGCGAATGCTAAACCGAATCAGATTTACCGACGCTGACGAAGGCAATCAATGGTGGGGCACCACACATACGATATACTCGTCTAACAAACACAGAGCGAGCCTTCACAAAGCGGGGCTGCCATCGTACCGTGTTTCGCTGCTGTTGCTGCTTCAACGCACCGGAGCAGATAACGCTAATAAATATATCATTAAATAAATATAGTAAATAAAATAGTAGTAAAGTGAAATTGCGTATAGCGGCGCGTTCGATAAAAGCGATAATAAACTCCGGGCCTGTGCAAACCTCGTTACACGGCGCCGCGTCGAGGCTTTCAATACGCTAAGTGAAATCTTATTGTGCATTACCGAGTTTATTGAGAGGCAAACTTTATTAAAATTATCAGTATTATCGGCGAGGCGGTGAAATGAATGATGCGCATCCGTTTCTATCATCGTGGTGTTTAAATTCACATTCACATAGAGAAATTGGAAATATTTAAAGGTATTTAGGAACTTTGCACAACTTATTTTGTTATATTATTGTGTCGCACTGTTCCGGATACAAAAGTTTCCGTATTTGTCATCAAATTATTTTTCTGTTGGTGGTAAACTAAGTTATAAGCGCGAACGCGAGGAATATATACGAGTAGAGTGCGTTCGTCGGTTCTCATTCTACCCCCACTCCTACTCCCTGCCGCATTCGACGCAGTTACGCACATAGCGCCAGCAGTGGAGAGTCGTGGGTTGTTTTCCTGTTCGACTGCGGTATAACTGAATGTTTTTACTGCTTTTCACCAACATATTTTATAAACAGGTACAAATTACTCAGCAATTATAGCGACTAAATCATAATTTTAAGCCTCATTACTTCGCGCTTTAAAAACAACAACTCAAAGATGTTGCCTATTATTGTGGCTTATAATAACATTGCTCTTACTTCTCTTTCACTCACTCTCTCTCTCTCTCTCTCTCTCCTTCTCTTTACCATGGCAAAGATATCCAGGAAGCCGGAACAATAAATGAATAGCGCAATGCCTTAATGACATTTCTATGCTAAAATCAACCACTTTGGTTGGGCGCGTTTCGGCGTTAATGCTACGTTTTTTTGTGGAGCAGCCTAGGCAACACCCCAATGCCGGCGAAACGCTTTGATTGCGCTTTAATGTATCTTGTTTTGCATACTTTGGACGCGCGTAATTACATCCTCTTTGCAGCATCTAATTGACTATTGTTGATATGCTGGCTGCGATGGCAATGCAAACATTGCGCACACGTCTTTGGGCTGCAGTTAAATGCACGTTGCAGAAACGATTTGCACAAGAGGGCACGCATGTGTTTACACTTATGTAATGCAATTATTGCGCGTGCGAAGCGGCTCGTAAACGCAATTAAAACGCTTCATGCTTGAAATGTGTAATTTGGTGTGAATTATGTTGTTGGGTTTTATTGTTATGCGTCGATAATTTTTCTTTTTTTGATTTGGGAAAATAGAACGTGTTTTTTTTTTTTTTATTAAAAAGGTATGTAATGAATATGTTATTCAGATTGATAATAGTAGTAGTAGTAGTAGGTAACCCTTTTATTTTGGCATTTAACATTATTTTTC
>JAODAC010042767.1:7343-32818 GCA_027575185.1 Mimaenictus wilsoni | reverse complement strand
ACATATAATAAGGTTTGAAAGAGTTTAAAAATACTTTTATATTTGAATTATCAACGGAGTTGAACGTGTTTTTTTTTAATTCAAAAGGTATGTAACGAATATGTTATTCGGATTGATAATAGTAGTAGTAGTAGTAGTAGGTAACCCTTTTATTTTGGCATTTAACATTATCTTTCCACAAACCACTCTTTTCAGTAGACTTTTACATTAATTGTAAAAAAAACTTATTTTATACGTGTAGTACATGTGACTCCCAATGCTGCGCGACACGTGACACCCATGCCACCATATCTGAATCTGACGCATTGACATGGATTTTTGTCCCGATTAAATGGAATATTCCCAAAAAAAGAAATAAACGGAGTAACTTCCCAGGTGTTGATTCCGATCTGTAGGATTTGTCCCTAATAAAAGCTTGATGTGATTTTCGGTGTCCCGATTAACCGGAGTCTACTGTATACATAAATGCAATTATCCCTGATATTTCTATAGGTCACACATATAATAAGGTTTGAAAGAGTTTAAAAAATACTTTTATATTTGAATTATCAACGAAGTTGTACGTGTTTTTTTTTAAATTAAAAAGGTATGTAACGAATATGTTCTTTGGATTGATAATAATAGTAGTGGTAGATAACCTTTTATTTTGGCATTTAACATTATTTTTCCACAAACCACTCTCTTCAGTAGACTTCTACATTAATTGTAAAAAACTTATTTTATACGTGTAGTACATGTGACTCCCATGCCACCATATCTGAATCTGAAGCATTGACATGGATTTTTGTCCCGATTAAATGGAATATTCAAAAAAAAATAAACGGAGTAACTTCCCAGGCTTTGATTACGATCTGTAGGATTTGTCCCTAATAAATGCTTGATGTGATTTTCGGGTGTCCCGATTAACCGGAGTCTACTGTATACATAAATGAAATTATCTCTGATATGTTTATAGGTCACACATATAATAAGGTTTGAAAGAGTTTAAAAATACTTTTATATTTGAATTATCAACGAAGTTGAACGTGTTTTTTTTTTAAATTAAAAAGGTATGTAACGAATATGTTATTCGGATTGATAGTAGTAGTAGGAGATAACCTTTTATTTTGGCATTTAACATTATCTTTCCACAAAACACTCTCTTCAGTAGACTTTTACATTAATTGTAAAAAAAAAACTTATTTTATTTATCAACTATAGAGCATTTTAATGAAAGCCTATTATGATAATAAGCCTTTTCATTTCAATGAAGTGCGTGTTGATATTGAACAAATTGTCGATTACCGTCATACAGCACGTATTTAATTTACATGAAAGAAGATTAATATATTATTCATTAAGTAACGTGTGAGTGTCGACCGCACTCGATCATTCTAACACGTTTATTACAGCGCTGTCGGCGGCGCGTGTGAATACTGACTGCGCAGGAAAAAAAATTAAATGTTCGACATCTACAATGCGTCCACTTTTTCATTATTCTTATCGCGTTTTGTGTTAAACTCTCGTACTCGACAACGCCGCTTGGGTTAATTATTTGCATCGCGATGGCGATCGCCAACCGGGTGAGAAAAGAAAATGCAATTATCCTAAATGATGACTGTTTTTTTTTTTTATTGTATGTAGATTTTCGCAAGCCCTTTTGTAATGCGGTGAAGTACCATGTGAATTATGTGCGAATAACTTGTTGGGAAAATTCGCTTGAAAAAGGTTGAACGAAGGAGGCAAGAAAGCGAGGGAATGAGGAAGTGTATGCAGAAGATTTCTGCTTCTTGAATTAATGCATTATCGTTGTAAGTTGTACTAATTTCAATTTGTTGTTTCAGGTAAGGAGAAGAGACTATATTGTTGTGCATCTTCTTGGTGCGGAGATACGTTTGAATAAATATGTAAGTGAGAGATAAGTAAGAGATAAGAGTTTCTTTCAAAACTGGGGATAAAATAAGACTGACGATAAAATAAGAAGATAAAATATAAGCTTGAATTTGAAAGTGATACATAAAGAAGTTGAGTTTGAAGTACCGTGGATTCTGCTTAATTGGGACACATCACGAGAAGTACGCTTTGTCCCGATTAAATGGTGTCCCATTTGCGAAATTCAGTAGAAATTTTAACAAGTTAAGAAAAGACAATCGTAACGACGAAAAATCATGCGCATACGTGTAGTACATGTGACTCCCAATGCGTGACATGTGACACCCATGCCACCATATGTGAATCTGAAGCATTGACGTGAATTTTTGTCCCTATTAAATGGAATATTCCCAAAAAAAAAATAAACGGAGTAACTTCCCAGGTTTTGATGCCGATCTGTAGGATTTGTCCCCAATAAACGCTTGACGTGATTTTCAGGTGTCCCGATTAACCGGAGTCTGCTGTATACGTAAATAAAATTATCTCTGATATTTTTTATAGGCCACACATATAATAAGGATGGAAAGAGTTTAAAAATACTTTTATATTTGAATTATCAACGAAGTTTACTTCGGTGAGGTCATTTCCTGTCCATAAAAACTGTGAACTTTCAATTTGAAGATTTAAAAAGGCAGTGTTTTTATCATCATGCGATATGAATATAAATATTACTCATAAAATTATCAATAATTTTGTCAGGCTTTGATTTTTCCTTATTAAATTTGAAATTTAGCTCGTTTATTAAGAGTTCTGTAAATTATACTCGGTCTTCGGTCTTATTTACGTTTTAATATATTTATTTATTTGCTTTTTCATTAAATATAAATTATATTAATAATTAACTATTAATAATACAAATACAATTACGGGATGTTAAAATTTCATTTGGTATATTTGTTTAAAAAGATGCAGCGATTTTTTTTTGAAATGTACTTGATTTTTTGCAAAGATATAAGCAAAACGTGCAGTGCGAGTATATCTACGTGGGTTCTAGGCCTTCCCCCACTCCGACTCTAAACTCACAGCATGCATGCGTCAGCGCCAGCGTGAGCGGTATTTTCATTTTACCGCTGACGTTTGAATTGTTCATGTTCATCAACGTTGTGTGTGTGATTTCGAATCGAAACTTAAGATTTTATTGGTTTTTTCATTAAATGTTGAAAGTGTAATGAAAAATTAATCAGGTTACAAATATTTTTTTTTCCTTTTATGAACTTATTTGTGACTTTTCTGCAAAGATTCGTGCTTTTAAAGTTGTGTAAAGTCTAATATTGGTTAGAATGTTTATTATTATCATAGAAATTAATTTTCTTGAACATATTTTTATTTTCGGATGTGGTAGAAACTAAAACGTTAAATTTATGGGTTAAAAGTATGCTTGCGAAGGTTCTGGGTCCATCCCCACCCCAATTATATGCCATAAAGTTCGTATTTAAGAACATTTAAATTCTGACAAAAATGATCTTCAAAAACCATCGACGATATTAAATATTTAAAAGATTAAATTTACATAGTTTAGACTAGATTTTTATAGAGTTTTATGCCATTTAGAGTTTTATAAATGATTCGAGTTATATAATTGATTAGAGTTTTATTAAAAATGTATCATAACATTTTCAATTCATTCTTTCATTTCGAAATGCAATTTAACGCTGTGATTAAAACGAACGCGGCCAGATCTGGTCAATCATGAATCGGTCACGTTAGATATGAGACGGATTCGAACATAATCAGCGGTCGGATTCACGTGCAATCGATTGCGCTCTTTTTTTTTTAATCTCCCTGTGCGCCGAAAAGAAAAATTTATCGCTCCGCTGCTTCATTGCGTGCGTGCTCCGCTTGGTGTATAGGGGCTGCCTGCTTCTTCCATCCGTCGCCCCCTCAACGAACTAGAGGAGGTAGCGACCGGCAGCAGCAGGAGAGCGAGCGGATGTTCGATTAAATGTGAACCGTTCGTATCGCTCAATGCAATGCGGGGCGCGCCGTTTTACGAGACGCTGCGATGTGTTGAACCGCGCGTGAAAAATGCGATAAGACGCATCGGTTTATTATCATCGATAAGCCGGTCTTTCAGTTTTCATTGTAGATGAAAACTGCTGAAAAATATTTCGTTTCGTTTCTTTAGAAGTCATAAGCAAGGAATTGTAAAAGAAAAAAATATTCTTTCAGACCGATTATTTTTATTATTTTTTATCAATTCAAATATAGAACGTCGGTAATTTATTAGGATTTTTTTACAACCCTGCGAAAATTTGATGAAATTATCTTGATTTTTACCGATGATATAAGCAATATACGGAGTATATGTGAGTAGTGTAGTTGCGAAGGTTCTGAGACTTCCCCCACTCCAACTCTAAAAACCACATCACGCACGCCTGCTTGTAAGCGCAGCGCCAACGCCAGCGCGAGTCTGAGCGCGGTGGAATTATGTTTGAATTTTTCATGTCTCGTCAATCATGTTAAACGGGCGTTAGGTGGGTAGTTCGCATCGAAACTTGAGACGCTCTCGATTAATTCAGCATCCTTAGGGCGCTTTTGTGTTATTAACACACGGCTGCACATAGCTTTCGGTAGGGATTGTATTGATTCGCGTCGAAAATTACGAAGGGCTGCGTTGCGGATGTGTGTATTTGCCGTCACTACCGCTCTACGCCTGCTCTGGTAGTTAGCTACTTTGCTTTGGCTGCCAGAGATGAGGCGGCAACGTGTGTTGGTACACTTACTGCAAGGCCTTACTGTTACCGCCGAGAGCCGATCGCCCCTCTACACTTTGTCAACTTCTTGCGCTTACTGCTAATGCACATTAATCTTACACTGCGGCGCACGCAAATTCGGTAATATGTGTTTAGTTTACAAAGCACGCGTGCGGTGCATTGATCTCACGAGTGGTACTAGCTTTCAACAACGGTTGCGGGGAGGCGGCAGGGAAATTCTCAGCGGGGGCGGCGGTGGGGCTACCAATGGCGCAGAAGTGCGAATAATTGATACTGCTTTGACATGACGGTGCTCCGTGCATTGTCGTGGGAATTTAAACAATTAGTATTGGTTGATTGTGTGGGAAATTAGTAATAGGAAATTACGGATTTTAAAACTGTATCAATTTTTTGTATTAATTAAAGAAGTTTTGTTGAGAGTCTTAACTTTCTGAACAAAAATTCTACGGTATTACGTATTTTATAAGATTTCTAAATTTTGACCCAAATTTGGGTAAAAATAGGTATGCACGTAAGTGGAAGATATTTTGACAACTATCTATTTATATATTTTTTATTTCCAACTTTGTATGATGTAGTTATAAAATATAGAAAATAAGAGACTATAATATCAAGAAGTTTTTCTCTATTCTAAATTTTAGCCGAGTTATAAGCAAAAGAAAACTAATATGACTTACACACGCTCTGTTAGTATCCTTTCGCTGGTTCCAAGTCTTCCCCCACTCCAATTACTTTATATAGCTGTCGAAGTGGGGAGCGCAAAACCTCATTTCTACTACGCTAGTAAATAAACGCGATGCATTTATTCAAATCGCGGTTTATTGATAGCTATACAATGAACAATCAGGTAAATTGTGTGTAAATAGAATAGAATAAAATGAATATAACTATTAAACGAACTCACATCAAAAAAGTGTATAGATATCATCGAGCACGTTTTGCGTGTTAATCTAATTTCAACTCCATGGCAAACGCTTGTGCAATGATTAGTTGGTTGCAAACGTTATCGAGCATTTCATTCATTATTCACTCGCCTCTAATGCCTCGCACCCTCTCCCTCCACATGCAAATGCAAACGATTTTTATATTCATTCGCGTGCGGGCGCGTAAATTTTAATTGTCCTAATGGAAATTCAAACGGAACGCAATGACAATCCTGCGGATGCGCTTTTTTTGCAGAAAAAAACGCCGCCGAATGTAAACAGAAGTCCCAACACATACACTTACACATCAATATCAACATCAACAAATATACACTTTCACATGCATATACACATATATACACGCACACTTCACACACACTACACACATACATACACACTACACACATACACACACACTACACACATACACACACACACACACACACCTTACACACACACACACCTTACACACACACACACACATTACACACATACACACACTACACACAAACACACATATACACACACACTACATACATACACACACTCTACACACACCCACACTATACACACTTTACACACACACTACACACACACTACACACTACACACATGCACGCCCCTTACACACACACACACACCCCTTACACACACATACCCCTTACACACACATCCCTTACACACATCCCTTACACACACACACCCCTTACACACACGCACCCCTTACACACACACCCCTTACACACACACCCCTTACACACACATCCCTTACACACACATTCCTTACACACACACATCCCTTATATACACACACACACACATATCCCTTACACACACCACACACATACACACACCACACACACCACACACACCACACACACATACACACACACACATACACACACACATACACACCACACACATACATATGATGTAATACATAAATCCATTCAAACATATATAAACAAAGCCACATATATGTTATAACCTCTCGTGATTGACGGTAATAACAGAAAACCGGAAAACTGCACGTGCGTTGTTTGTAGTAGAGTACACACGCACACATACACGAATCGAAAACAATAGTAACGATGAAAAATGGGTGAAAAAAGGAGCGGAATAGTTTTTCTTTCCGCGCATTGCAATTCTCTTCGAAATATTTTTTAATTGAAAACAGCCCGGGCTCGCGCAATTGTCATGCGCTGCATACGGGTGCAATGACAGCTGGATGCCGTGCTGATTTTTCCCACACGTCCGAGCCTCATAGCAGCAGCCAGCCAGCGGTATTCATTGCGTTTTGATATTCTTCTAATCCGTGTTTATTTTCGCATTGCGCAAACTCAAATTGCAATTTATGGAAATTTTAGCGTTTTTCGTGGTTTCTGGGCGTATACGGTTTGCCGGCTTGCATGAGTTAAGTGAGGTTAAGTTACAGGATACTGTGGGTGAAATGATGGCGGGGGGCGGGGGGGTTCCAGAGGTGGGTTTGATGCTTTCAGCGAGTGCAAACAATATTTTCTTGACGTACGCGACGTAAAAATATGTCGCACGTTTTGCGCGGAGGGAAAAGCGGGGCTTTTTCTCGCGTGTCGCGTTTGTTTGTGCGATGATGCGAAGCAGGATTTTTTTTTTTTCGTAGCGAGGTTGGGTGGGTTTATATGTATGTGTATGCTGATGGCTTCCCTTCGATGGGTGTTTGCCTCGTCTCTCACCTCGCCCTTTCTTGATTGATTGATCGTCGAGATGACGCGGAATATTAGATTCATGTTGACATTTCCATACAGCGTAAGTGTTGCTTTGTAAACATTTTAAATGCAGTGTATTTTAGGAATATTTTCGCCGAATTTATAAAAAAAAAACCTTAGATTCTATGGGAATATTTTAGAAAATTCCGACAATTTCCAGTGAAAAACAACGGAAATTTTGCATAATTTTCATGGAAGTGTATTAAATTTGTTATACTTTATCTGCATTTTTTATTAAGAAATAATCATGAGAAAATCGTAAAATAGAAAACTTTTGGTTGTTACGATTCAATAGATTCAAATATAAAAAATAATTTGTAATTGCCGTGGTTATTAACAATGATATTGGTGAAAATAGCAAAGGTGTGGGTTAGTAGTGTACGTTTGAAGGTTCATGGACTACCCCCACTCCAAATCTGAGCTACCGCCTGTCGTATACTCAGCTTATTGTTAGTAATGAACGTCCGCAGCTTCATTCCTCTTCCCCCACTCAAACTACGAGCCATAAAACTTGATGTTTTGCACTTTAAATAATAATAATAAAACGTTATATTTGAAATTATTTTATTGTGTAATACATTTATAATATTTTTCATAATATTAAAAAAATAACTTCTCTTGTACTTGATTATAATACAACTTCATCTACTTGAAATACTGTAACATACTAATAATTAACGTCGCGTTACAAAATTAATCTCAATTGCGACATTAAATAATTGAAAATCATAACGTATCAAGCCACACATCGAACATTTTCACATGTATATTTATTGCCATTTAATTTGTTCCGTTTGAATCCATTAATTAGCAATACAATAATTAATTTCAATTAAATATTAGTGTCGTAAAAGTTTAACGCCGTCATTATCGATTGTGGATAATTAATGACGCAAGAAATTATTTATTTAAGAGCATTTAAATTTGTGCATCGAACTAACGATTACAATACGCGTTAATATTTTATTCATTTTGTAACTTTATTGCGCCGTTGTACGAGTATGAACGTACGTAATAACTAGTAGCATTTTATGCACATTGGTCGCCTGGAGTTTACCATGCGTGTGAATTATATCAAACTTTAGCAATTTGTTGGAATCGATTGGCATCTATTTGCATCAATTCCATCAGTCGCTTTGATCGGAGCTGGGAGCTCGGTCGGCTCCCGGCAATTAGAATACCGAGGTGCGATTTGCAGCAAATTTTACTTTGCTCGCTTCCGGATTAATGCCAGACAAGACTCGCGTCGAAGGAGAGAGAGAGAGAGAGAGACTCGGAGCGACCACGTCGATAATTAAGCGCTTTAATAACATAATTTCCGAAACTAAACGAATTGGTAGTTTTGCGCGCTCGGTGATTCGCGTTTGCAAAACCGGCGTGGCAGAGAGAAATTCGATATTGGCGCACGATTTGCCGACCAGAAGGGGAGCACAGCGAAATCGAATTACGTCGGCTGTCAGGAGCAAATGTTTTCTTACGCTCGGGTTTTATTCGGTAAATTCGGTATATTCGTAAATTGATGATAAAATGTGTGTGCCACATGTTTGGAAATTAATTCCGGTGGAATGATCCTTATTGGAATTTGAAAAATGTTAAAGAATGTTTAATATTGGCGATGTATTGGGTATAATTTTGAAATTACTTTGAATTTTAACAATGTTATAGCCTAAATGGCAAGAATTTATAGGATAAAGTAAAGTAGAGTAGTTTAGAGCATTCTCAGTCCATCCCCACTCCAACTCCACGCCATTGAAGGCTTGCTGGAGAGTGAGGCTAGCATTGAACGTCTTAAGAGGATTTTAAAGATTAATTAATCTTGTGTTTTTACTCTTAAAATCAAAGGTGAGATGGTTGTTTTCAGCTTCACACATTTATTAAACATGTTATTTATTTTTAATTTAAAAAAATGTTGAAAATCTTCTGATTTTCAACATATATATGAGAATAGAACATGTAGGTAGAAGATAGTAGTGTGGTTTCGTAGTTTCCCAGACCACCCCCACTCCAATTCCACGCCAGCAAGGGAGTCCAGTGATGCTATTGAAACTTATCGTTTAAGCCGAGTTTTTGACTTTTTTCGCGTTTTTTGTGTAAAACAGCAAATGAAAGTAAATATCAGTTAGTAACATGAAGTGTGATCACGTGTTATCACGTGTTAATAAATTAATAATGGTGGAATGATTCTTGGTTGTATTTGAAAAAACGAGTTAAGGAATGTTTAATGATGATGGGATGATTTATCGGTAGAATTTTGAAATTACATTTTAACCAAGTTATAGTCCGAAAAGCAAGAATGTATAAGTTAAAGTAAAGTAGAGCGGTTTAGGGTATTCTCAGTCTACCCCCACTCCAACTCAACGCCATTGAAGGCTTACCGGAGAGTGAGGCTCGCTTTGAACTTGGTCGCAAGATTTTAAAGTAAGTTTTCGTTCATTAATCTTGTGTTTTTTCTCGTAAAACAAATAGGTGTGAAGGTTATTTTCAGTTTTAGACATTTGTTAAACATGTTATTATTTTTTATTAAGAATATTAGTTGAAAATTATGATTTTCAGTACAAATATGAGCGGGAACGTTTAGGTAGGTGATAGTAGTGTAGTTTCGTAGGTTCGAAGTCCACCCCCACTCCAAATCCACTTCTAAAAGTGCGCAAGTGCTAAAAACGATGAACGTACACATAATTTTCAACAATTAAACTTATTAAACTTGGAAAACCAAGGTTGTGAAAGTCATTTTCAGTTTCAGGCATTTAAATTTTAATATTCCAGAAACTTGTTTGTATATTTTCCTATTTTTTACTCAAGCGCCCGAACGTTTGCGTGAAATGCAGTAGTGTACTTTCGCTGGTACCCTGACTACCCCCACTCCTTATGTAATTGTACGCCACAGTCCAGATTCCTCGTGCTTCCCTATTCCTATTCTTATTAATTTCAATTCTTTTTTCGATATATCATTAAAGTCAATTTAAAAACACATCTTAGAAATTCATTTTCGAACAGTGTTCGTGGGTCGTTTATAAACTTACTTTACATCCACTGATCTACTGTTTATCTCGATTCCAACGAGGGCAAGCAGTGTCGAAGGTCAAGGGCGAGGTCAAGAAAAGAAATGGAGCAATGAACGATTCCAATGCATCTGTTTTTGGCGTGTTTGTGCCTTTCCCCCACGAATCATTTACGATCGCTTGCCGTGGCCCTCGTAAACGGCTTTTGCTGGTGTCCCCGCGCTCCCTCGGGAAATTTAATAACGACTTTGTTTTGCCATTCGATAGTGACATTAAAAATTTATACAGTATTAAAATTAATATTTGGCGATTAAATCAAATACGAAGCGCCGCGGCACAAATTAAATTTTATGCTTTCGTTGATTTTAATTAGAAAACACGAATCGGCGTGGAGCCGGCGACTCGCGTTCGATTTAATAATAAGAGTGGGGGAATAAATAAATTTGATTAAACAACAATACTATCAACGTATGCCATAATTGAAATTCCATTTTGTTGATTATATTGGTTTTTATTATAGATTTTAGTTGATTACGGAATGTAATATTATTTAATAGTTATATGATAGGATTTTTTGCTTTTGTCGATTTTTTGTTGTTATTCATTTCATAGAATATTATTTAATATAGTGTTGATTTGTTAACATTTTAAATCATTAAAAAACAAGTCAAGAATTAAAATTAATATGAATTCATTAATGTAATTTTAATTATTTCAACTTGAGGAGGAGCATATAGCGCTAGTAGTGTGTTTACACAGGTTCTCAGACTTCCCCCACTCCAACTCTATGCCTCAGCACGCGTAGTCCCTAGCTGCCGTGCGGTAATCTACTGAATTCATGACAAAAGTTAATTTTTCGTCTTTTATACTACACACACACACAACCTACATCTATTAAATTTAAAAAAGCAAACTACGTTTCTATTGATACACTGTTGCAACAATAAATTATTCAAAACGAAGGTAATTTAATCAACAAAAACACACCTATGAAACCGTTGATTGAACCAATGTTAATCAAACTTTTTTGATTATGGAGATTGATCTCGGCATTGTCACGCATTGTTGGCGCAAAAAAAACTAGCATTCATAAAATTGTTTGTTATGATGACAAACGTTCAAACGGTGGAACGCTCTGTTGTTCGGCGCCCATCCGTGTTGTAATGTTTTTACAACACGGATCCTCTCAAGAGTCGGCTCGAGGGGACCGGCGGGGGCTGGAGGTAGAGTGAAGTCCATCAATGAAAACGAATCGCGCGACCGGAAAACGAGTTTAACAAATTACTCAATTGTCGTCGGTTTACCAACGCACACACTTGCACGAATACGGTGTTTGCTCTATATTTTCGCGCGACACGAGCAAAACAAACGCGATTGACATGCCACGGTCAGACCGGACCCGAACCGAGCGGAGCAAAGCGAAAACGGTTTCGTCCTACCTTTCAGGCGGTCATCCATCGCTAAACATAATTACGTGCATGCTGCGGATGCACTTGTCGCTCAGATGAACATTACAATTCATTCATGCGTCGGCTGATTGTGTTACAAATACGACATTGATTGTTAATTTGTGGTTATGGAAACTTTAATTTTTTAAAAAGTTGAAATCGTATGAACTTGTCGAAGCTGGAGCATTTTTCAGATATTATAAAACATAATTAAGTTGCTATGTTCATTTTTGGCCAAGTTATTGAGAAAAGTTTGAAATATATGCTATTAGTGTACCCTCGACGGTTCTCGGCCTACCCCCACTCCGACTCCAGCCCAGACGTGGTAGCGCGCTCGCAGGTTCATAGCCTGTTGACACTGGTGTGCGGGCGCTTCAATCGAAACTCGATATCGGTACAGCCATGGCTTATTTTACGTTTTGCGAGTTGCGCACACTAAAGCATTTATTAATAGAATATAGGCTAGTTAGCTCTATTTTACCATTTTTAAAATTATTTAAGCAAATACGTAGTTCGTAATAGAAGCTTGTGCTATCGGCTGTTGCTTCCAATTGACAATTGCGCGTACTGTTTATTAAGTAAATTCGTCCGCAAAATCATCCGTAATTAGCATGATTGATTCGGCGCGCAGAGGCGAATTGACGATTCGCCAATTGTCAGGCGACGGCCGCGAAGTCACCCTTTCTCCGGGTTTTCAGCTGGCTATCGCGCGAAATCGAATCGAAAGCCGGTGCCGGCTGCCGAAATTGAGTTTCGGACAATTCGGGAGTGAATTTTCGTTAATTTACCGGCGCTGTCAGCGTCATGGAAAATGCAACAAACTACGTTCGCTTCTACCAGTGCCCGTGCGAATCAATAAAATTATTGACACATTTTCACGGGTCACATGTTGCTGATTAACGCAAGCAATTATCTGCTATTCGCAGTCACCTCAAAGTTTGCGTTTATTCGTTGGGAGGTTAAACGCGGTACGAATTTACTAAAATTGCGATAAATTCGTTTAAAACCTTGTATTAACCTTTGGTAATTTGAACACTGGATGAATTCGCGTTTAGACCCTTTAGATGGCTGAAAAACTTGCGTAATATATTTTTATAGAATATTTTTGTAATATAAGGTGTAGGCATTTTCCAATTTTATTTGTTCATATGAATTCTGCAAAGTAGTTGAGGAGGTACATAGAGCACTAGTAGCGTGTTTGCGCTGGTTCTCAGTCTACCCCCACTCCAACTCCACGCCAAAACGAGAGCGTGGAACCTCGCAGTAACTTAATGATTTTCTGGCGAAAGTATTTTATCATTCCTTCATTTCTGAAATCTATGAAATTAAAAAATAAAATTAATTGCAACATAATAAATTATTCAAAACGACTGGGGTGTTTTGATATATGCAGATTGATCTCGGCAGTGTCACGCACTATTGGTGAAGAAAAACATGCATTCATAAATTTTTTAAGATTTATTAAGTGAAAAGTCTTTATATATGGTCGAAAAACAATAAAGTATTACAAAAATAAACAAAAAACTTCGTTTATTGATATTTTTTAAGTTTTCTTGTAATTTCAGGATTTATGGAATAGAAAATTAAATTTCTCTTAGAATTACTGTCGATTTTGAAATTTTGAAATTGATTTTTATTTAAATTATATGCTAAAAGAAATGCCAGTAGTGTACGTTGGTGGGTTCTCAGTCCACTCCCACTCCAACTTCACGCCATTGCGCACGTGGTCCCAAGGACGCCGTAACCTACTTATTTCATGACAAATGTTAATTTTTCGCCTTTTATCTTTCAGAATAAATAATTTTAACAACAAAAACATCTACAAATGTTGAATAAACTCTTGTTAATGAAACTTTCTTGATTTACTGAGATTAATCTTGGCATAATACCACATTTTTGACGAAAAAAACTAGCTTTCTTTAAATTGTTAAGCCTCATTAACGGTTCTTAAGTTACGTCTATGTAATGGTGGATTTTTATTCAAATTATAAGATAAAATATGCGGCACGTCAATGATTAGTGGACGTTCGTAGGTTCGCGGACTACCCCCACTCCTACTCCAAGCCTAGTGAATTTCACGCGTCGCTAGCGTAATGGGAGGGGCGCAGTTAGCCACTACTGCGTTTTAGTAGTTCGTTCCTATAGTTTTTCACAACTGTGTGCTGTCGACATTTACTAAACACATACCCAAATGATCATTCAAGTTTTGTAGATGGAATTATTGTCAACAACCTTACCCAATTAGAATTAAAAAAAAAACTAAAATTTAAAGTTTTTTTTCTATTCTAACGTAACCAAGGACACATTTATATACTTGTGATGCGTGGATAATAATAGCACTTAAAACTTGTTCATAACTAAATGAATTCTTGTAACAACAGACGCATTATACGTATAAAAACGCCATGAATCTATAATCAATGACAATGACACGCAACCGGTTTCTCGTTGCCATCCAATTTCGTTTTAATGATTTCATAATTTACGGAACGCCCGGAAGCGTAAAAACTGAGTGCTTTACATAATCATGTACATCCTAGCGTTTTTTCTCGTTTCTCTCTCTCTCTCTTTCGCCCTATCACTTTCTGCCTCCCTTTCGTTTCCTCTCTCTTTCTCTCTTAGCCTTAAGGTAACTGAATGGAAACTTGTTAGCGACGTAGCAAAAGCTTATACAAATTTTAAGTAAATCGTTCCGGCGAACGCAATTTACGTTTTCTTCGCATTCGCCAATACAAACACATCGATCCATCAACGGCGTCGATAACGCTAAAATACTTAAACCTTTATGCGTCGTGAGTGTCTATGCCTGCGCATGGTTTCTGCCTGAACGCCAGGCGTTCGGGACAGCTAATGCAATCGAACGAACTAAAATAACAATCATTGCGTTTTGCGATACGCGAATGCCATTAGACGCCGGGCCTGTTCCTGTTTTATGCGTTTTTGATTAGTAACCGCGTGGCTAGAAGCGTGGAAACCGATGGAAATTTAATGCGTAATTGATATCCGTGTACTTATGTCGGTACGTAAGTACGGAGAAAAGACACTGGCGTGTTCTTTCTTCGTGCCTGCTTTTTGGGGGAAATATTCCGAAAGTTTCGTCTCTCTACGACGCTGCCACCACCGCACCCTGCTTAATTAATCAACAGTTAATTATACTTTGACGGCCGGGAAGTTGTGCGCTCGAGAGCGGCGCGGCGGTAGGGTGCTGCCTTGCCCTATTGACGAAATGGTTCATTACACCTTATCAAATATTTAAATGTCGTTTAGCGCTGGTGATGGCTTTCGTTTGACGGTGTTTACCGCGATAAAAGACTGTCAAATCAGATACTAGGACCGCAACATATTGTCTCAACTTCAGAGTGTTTAGTTTATTATTTATTGGGTGGAAGAGAGGAGAGTTGGAATTTTGAATATATCGATTTTTTAAGTTCTGGCATTTTTGGTAGTTTCTTGGGAATATTACCTGAAATTATGAAGGCAATCGGACGAGTAGTTTTTGAGATATTATATATTTAATGAAGTAATCACGCGTTAGTTTGTAGTGTGCGTTCGTAGGTTCTCAGACTACCCCCACTCCTACTCTAAGTCAAACAGCATGCGTCGCGCGCTAGCAGATAGCACGCAGCGCTTGCTAAGAGGTATGCAGGCTGCTCGCAGACCGACCGGATGAATTTTCGACCTAAAACTTTTAATAATTATCAAACATACTTAAATTATCTTGGGCCTTCGAAGTCTCGTGAATAATAAACAATGTTCGATTGTTGTTTAATAAAACTACTAGAAATTGCTTACATCCAAGACGAAGTCTATAAAACTACTAGTTATAGATGAAGGAAGTAATAGAAGCTAGGCGCGCGTTGGAGAAATGAAAAACACAAATTAAGGTCGGGCAATTAATAGAAGTAAAATGCAGCTGGCCGGGCGGCGGCGGCACGCACAACGAACATCAGCCGGTTGGCGGGGGCTTGCCCGTTCGTTGTTCCACGGAGTTTATTGCCGAGTTTCGGTTACGTTTCATTACCGGTTGTTCGCCAAACGCCCACAACTCGTGCCACCCAGCGCCGCCGTTGGGAGGACGGTTGGTGGCGGCGGAGGCGGTAGAGGCGGCCAGAACCAAACGTAAACACATGCACGCCTTAGGACGCAATAGATTAGTGCAATTAAACGCGCACGAAATGGGCGAAATCGCGCATTATTTTCATGAAATTGAACCGCTGCACTGTGGCAATTAACTTATTACGTTTTTACGTTTTTAACTAGTTTCGAAAGAGATGCGTTATTACAAGGTCTGATAACTAGTTATTATACATTTTTGTTTCATTACAATTTGGATGTGCATGATTTAGAGGTACACAAAACATTTATCAAATAACGAGTAGAAAGAGATGGTTTTAATGATGTGAAAACACGTTTTTTTGGAAGCGTCGTAGTATTTATTAGTGTACAATTAAAATTGTTTAAAAAAATTGTGAATGTCAAATAAATGGCGACATCTAATGGGAGTATTTCTAAGTTAATTTACTTGCAAGTATTACAGAAAGATGGCGCTGTATTGGTACATTTTAAGGTTTTGGCAGTAAATAATTGTGATGTACGACTTGTACAATCATATTTTCATACGATTCGCCAATATTTTAAAACCAGTAATATGAAATAAGACCCAAAAAAATGTTTTATCAAGTGGCGACATCTTTTAGAGATACTCTGTTTTTATCTTTTTTCCGTTCAATGTGGAAACCGGCTTTTTATATAGTCAAAACGCGATTTTAGAAGGTATTGTATTAATTGGAATACGCGTAAAGTGGAAATTGTTTAGAAGAAAGAAGTATAATTGAGAAGAGAAGCTTTTAATTTCGAAAATTGTAAGTGGCGATACCTACTGGTGACATTTCTTATTACTATCATTTTCTTACTGAACTTACTGTCAGATGGTGTTGTTTTTTACTAATTGCAAATATTTGTTTTTGGCATAAATGTTGATGTTCGACTTGAACCATTTTTTTCCCCAAGATTTGTCCTTGTTTTAATGCGAAACATATAAAATAAAATATACAAAAGTTTTTGGGAAGTGGCGACATCTTTTGGAGAAAACCTGATTCTATCTCTCCTATGAATATGGAAAATGATACTTTTATGGGGTGCGAACGCGTTTTTAGAAATTTCAATATTAATTGTAATACTTTTGAAGTTGAAATTGTTTAAGAGAACGACGAATAATCATCAAAAACTATAACTAGAACTAAACTAAATATAACTAAACTGTAACTAAAAATATTTCTTACTGTTTTCAAGCATTATACAAAGATGGCGGTAACTTTTACTAATTAACAACATTGTAAGGTTTTGACACCAAACAATTGATGTACGTCTTGAACCGTCATATTTTCTTAACATTTGGCTATCTTTTAATGGAAAATATAAAAGATAAAAACTATTATGTCAAGTGGGGACATCTTGTTGGGAAACTCTGACTATCTGTCCTTGTAGTATGAAAGATACTGGTGAAAATTTTAGTCATATTCAAAGAAGAATTATTTTTAGTTTCTTCTAAATTCCTGCAAAAAAATTGTATTTTTGGTCCTGAGACCTGGCCATCGACCATACATACTGGCCCTTCAGCCTGGATTTATATTTATTATATATTTGTATTACATGTTATTATTGTGATTTGTATCATGTGAATTGAGTGTTGTGGGTTGCGTATATTTGCGATTGTTGGTGTTGGGTGATGATTTTTTGAAGAGATGTTGATTTTCTTGTTGTGTGGTTTTTATAGGTGTGGATTAATGTGATTTTTGTGAGTTATAATTGTGAAGTAATGGGTGCCCACCCCGGGGACTCGAACCCCGTCCTGCTGCGTGGTAAGCAGAAGCACTACCAACTGTGCCGCCCAGGTGGGCTAAATTTCTGCATTTTATTATAAAAGAAATAAAATATAATTAACGGAATCCACTGTCGGTTGTTGGCAAAACATGTTGGTAATTGGCACAAAAGATATACACTTTTAATTAATGTTTCACAATTTGGTTTTATTTTCGTACAAGGTACATTTCGCCGCGAGGCATCATCAGATACTATCCTGTTACAGTCTACTATTCGCATATTTATACAAAAAAAATTACTACGGTGGTACAATATTACGGGTGAGGGGAGAGCTTAGAATTAGGTCTAACTGGTCATTTAAGACGGTATTCGAGTTTGCGTTTATGGCTCGTCTTACATATATTTCTTCCAGCGCATTGAGTTTGTGACCTTTGGGGGGCACATTAAGCATTCTATGGAACATCTGTGATCAGAAGTAATAAGGTGATCAGCTAGCGCAGAGCATTGGGGATTTCCAGCGTTGCTGGTGAGGCGCAAATGTTCCCGGAAACGGATATTAAAATTGCGGCCGGTTTGTCCTAAATCGCTGCAAAATCGCTGCAATTTATTTGATAGACACCTGAGTTGAAGAGATTTTAATTTTGAATTAGTTAATTGCCTGAGTGTGTTTGGATTGTATATTGCAGCACATTTTTGTATAAATATGCGAATTGTAGACTGTAACAGGATAGTATCTGATGATGCCTCGCGGCGAAACGTACATTGTACGAAAATAAAACCAAATTGTGAAACATTAATTAAAAGTGTGTATCTTTTGTGCAAATAAAATCTATTTTACGATTATTGCCTATAACTTGCAAAGAAACTTGTTTTTTTCTGTGAATAGTTTATGATATTTTCGAACGAACTTTTCCATCGTTCTTTATTTGTGTGCGTGCCACCGAAAACGTTTAGCATAAATTAGACACTAACGTGGCTGTAAATGCGAAAGTTCCACCATACTTTTTCACTTTTCGCACACGCCGGCGGGGGTGTTGTGAATGGCAGGGGCGTGTGGTGGCAAGCTGGGGGGCGGCGGCGGTAAATTCCGGTGTGCCATGTGCCATGTGCAGTAAAACAATTCGCAGTCGTCGTCTGCGACGACGGCGACTCTTGTAACTCTCGACGCTGTTTGAGAGAGTTTAGCCGCCGCCCGACAACGAGGAGTGGCACGTGCGCGAATCGGATGGCGGAAGTATTTCGCCAGCCGCCCGCCCCGTCCGCAGCTAGTCCCTGGTACATCCGGCGATGTCTCACTGTTTTGCACGTGTTTGCGTACGTGTACAGTTGACTTTCTTTCGCTGCAATTCCGCTGCTAAATTTCAAGCTTTAAAACCGCTCACCACCTCGCGCTCCTTTTGCAAAACTATAAGGCGTAAAACACGTGCAATTTTTAACAGGGGAAAAGGAGGTCAACGTTGAGCGCGGGTGATGGAGGTGAGTTGGAGGAAGGGGTAGCGGTGAAGGAGATGGTGTAGGTCTATGAAAAGTACGAAAGTGCATTTTGTCGCTGTCGTGTGGCGGCAAAAGGTGGATTTTCGCTTGCTGAGAGTATTGCGAATGTACACTTTGGCGTCGTGTGCCAGTTGCATGTCGGATGTGTGTGTGTGTGTGTGTGTGTGGGTGGATGTGGCGACGGCTGGAGGAAGGAGGAGGAGGATGGGTGGCGAGAGGAGGATGGGTGGCGAGAGGCGGAGGCGGTGGCGGTGAAGAAGGGGGCGGTCTAACGTATGTGCGACCCGACTAAATTTATAATTTTATGCCTTGCATATATATCTGGCTGGCATCTAACAAAATTGCAGTTCCTTTGCATGCACGATAGTAATCATCGTGGTGCTTGGCGGCGGGCGCGGAGCGGCAGCGGTGGCGGCGACGGAGACGGAGACGGCGAGGCAGATTTGTGATGCCACCGTCTTCGTGCTGAGCACGCGGCGAGGAAAAACGCAAGTTCTCGAGTTTACGCGCGGAAATTTATTGAAAGCGAATGTTATAGCGTATAAGTTTTCCTGAAAATGTTTTGTAATAGTTTAACTTTCAATTATTATTTCTTACAATTATTTTTATCACAACACTTCAATCCTACATTTTATTTGGACGAATTCTTTTTTTAAGTTTCGTTAGTTTCTTAAGGATATTTCCTGAAAATTTGAAGTTAATCGCACGAATCCTTTCTGAGATTTTGTATATTTACTGAAGAACTACAAAGAGGTAGCGAATCAGTAGTAGTGTACGTTGGCAGGTTCTCAGTCTACCCCCATTCCTACTACTTACTGAAAAGTCTGCGCCTATTGAGCGACGGTCACACTAAGAACGTGGCGTGGATTTTGTCTGAACTTGGACAGAACAATGTCCGATCTGAATGGGGCCTTGAAACAGTCTCCATCCGAGGCCCCAAGGGGAAGGAGAAATAACATAACATACACGGAGGCTAGAAAAGGGATGGTATGTAGTTCGACCTTCATGGTCGCCAACAAGAGGATGGTTCAGGTCACCGAACACCCCGTTGTGGTTCAATGAGGAAGGAGAAGTGTCAAGAGAAAGGAGGTGTGACTGAACACCGAAGGGAATAGCAAAAATGAAGGAACGGATGACCAGAATAGAAGGGAATAGCATAGCCGATATTGAGACATTGGAGGAAAGACTGGGTTCATTTGAAGAATTTGAAAGGAGTTTGGTGATGTTCCGAAGTGATTCAATGAGGAATATAAGAAAATACAAACGCGAATGAGGGAGATAAAACGGCTGTGGTGGATACAAGGTAAGGTATCAGATAAGGAAATGATGTAGGAAAGAGGGAGATTGAGGAAACTCTGGTATTCGAGGAAGGGTCAGGAGAACTTTAAGTGGAACAGCATAGAAAAGGATCCAGGTCTAATACAGGGAGAGGACTCTTCCCTAGGAACTTTAGAACTAGGAACTTAGTTCACCCGCCTTGTCGCTGACCGGACATAGGCCAGTGGCCTGTCATTCTTGCAGATATTGTCTGGGAAACTATGAGCATATTAATTCCCTTTGGGTAGTTTGCTAGCCTGGCCCAAGGTGAACAAGACTTCTACGACAACCACATATATTAATGTATAATATATTAATCAGCGACTAGAGGTGTTATTGTCACGACCAGGATTTGAACCTAGATCCCCCTGTGTGGTAATCAGCAATCTTACCACCTGGGCTACTAGATTTTACTTTATAAAGGAAAATGGTAAAAAAATAAGAAAACTGTTAAAAAAGTGAAACTGTGAAGCATAAATGAAAACCTAACCTTGAGAATCAGCTGTTTTCTTATATGTTCTAATATCCTTAACTTCTTCTCCATCTTTTTTTAGAAGTAAAATTTGATACAGTTGAATATGAAACATGTTTCTAGGGACAATTAACAAAAAAAAATGCATTCATCAAAACTGACATGCGTTTCCTAAAACCGACGGCACTGATCCACTCCGACTGCATTCACTCACGCGAGTTATTTCCACGTCGCGTGATACTTTTCATAACATATATTCCCATGTTCTTCATTTCGTACGTTTTGCGTTTTGTAAATGTTTGTGTGTGTGTGTGTGTGTGTGTGTGTATATGTACGTGTAAGTACAAGTTGTTGTTGTGTAGCTCCTCTATTATTTACGATTAAATGCGGTGCACATGTATGCATGCCTCTGTATACGAATATCATCTGCATGTGTGTTGGCATTTACACGGGTATATGTAGATGTGGGCGCCTTACACTGCTGTGGAGCATGAAATTTTTATTTTTACATCGCAACGAGACGCATTATAAAGCTTTATTTCCTGACTGACGGCGCTCTCCTTGTCGGCTGCTGTTGCTTCTGACTTCTGTGCGTTTTTTTATTGCTTTCTAACGCGGGCACGCGTGTTTCATGAGGATGTATGCGTTTATATGTACGAGGGTATATATGTGTGGGTATGTATGTTGTAGGTATCTGTATATCTAGGTTTGTGTGTAAGTGTTGCGTTGCGGGGACGTCGGGGATGGGGTGCGGTGGTGCTGGTGTCGGGAACGCGGTGACTCTGTCTCATATTTCTGTAAATGACACTCGGAAAAACATGCAGCGCGCATTACGCGGCGACACTTTCAATGTGTCACTTGGTGCGACGCTTTTTCCGCCAGCTATTTGTCAAACGACACATTCAATTCGTGGCGGCATGGTGGCAGGCGGCGCACGGTGGCGGCGCCGGCGATGGCGGGGCAACCAACAGGGGCAACGACGGTGATAACCGACGGCGGTGTAGTGCCCGCGGGTGTTATAAACAACGCAGGCGAGTCCTACAACACCGCCCCCCACCCCAAAACCGACAATTCTACTTGCAATTCTTTGTTATCACGTTTAATATTGTGGCTGACGCTTTATGAAGTTTTCATTTTTCAAAATAAGTGAGTCTTGTTAAGGAAACGCACAAGTTTATAGATTTTTTTTCAAGGAAAATGTAGTAATAGCAGTAATAGATCAAATTATTTGAGTTAAACTTGAATATATTTGAAAATTTAATCAATTTTAATATTCATTATTATTATGAACAAAAAAGTCGAATTAAAAAAGGATTCATTCGAAGGAGATGGCAATTTCTTTTGAAACGTGATTTTTAAAAGTTTTAAAAAGGCTTAGAAAAGTTTAACGTTATGCAATATTTTATGTAACGTGTAAAAGTGGTAGATATTTATAAAACTTCTCGTTTTTCAAGATTCCTTTCGTCAACTGAAACTTGAGAATTTAAGAAAGAAGGAAAAATATAGTGACAGAGAGGGTGAATATAAATAGGAACGACGAAAAGCAACAATGACCGAAATATCGATAAAAATTGAGGAGGGGGCAGACCTAGAAACTGCCAAGTATCACTAAGATTCAGTGATATAACGTAGATACGTAAAAATCCAATTTTAAAACCAGTTAGGCGAAGGCGGTTGGCACCAAGAAAGTATGAGAGAGTGCATTTAAAAGTTATGCAGGGGGTAGCCTTAGAACCCGCCAAGTTACACTACGTTCCATTTCATAACAATTCCTATTAATTTTCGGCTCAATGCTGAGAATTTAAAAAAAATGGGAGATAAACTGAAAACAGCCAATCAATTATTTATATTTGAAAGAGTCTTCTGTCACTTCTACCAACACTGTCTGTTGATAGAACATGTTGAATAAATTATTATTTATATGTAGGGTCAGGCAAATCCACAAATATTGCTAAAATCACATTACTAGGTTAGTGGCATTTGTTAGAGTTAAAAATCGAATTGATAGATGGTGCTAGTTACACCACAAACCTAGTTCTGTGCAGTTAATGGAAATGCCTCACAATTTACAGCGATAATACGCGCACACACATTGACGAGTATATTTATTCAACTAATGTCATTATATATTGTGTCCGCGCAACAATGAGGTAGCCAATGAGCGGCACTAAGCATGAATTAGCCAGTGATTGATTGAATTAGTTATAACGCACTTGATTTAATGATTGTTTGCGCGGCAGTATGATACATAATTCCGATAGATTTACCCGTGTATTATATGCGATGGTGAGCAAATATGCGGGGCGCGCGTGAATGGCAGGCGTGTTTGTTGTAGACGCATGTGTTGGTACGTAGACAGATATCTGTCTCTCTGGATGTGTGTGTGTGTGTGTGTGTGTGTGTGAGTGTGTGTGTGTGAGTGATTCCATCTGTATATCTGTGTTGTGTATGAGGGTGGTGTTGAGGGTATGGGAGGCGGCTACTTGCCTCTATCGTTGGCGGGTATGTGCAATTCCACGTGGGGATGGTGGTGGCATTTGTGAGCTATGCAACATGCACGTCCGTGCGCCGTTTGTTCGTTCGTTCGTCGAAATGCAATCCGTACAATTGATGGAATCCTCTCTACTTTCGGAAGTGCATTCGAATGGCAACGAAAATTGATTTCCAGTGGCAACATAGACAGTGGGTGGGTGTGTATATGCGCTGGCTGCCGGTTGGCCCCGGGTGGTGGTGACGATGATGATGATGATGACGATGCTGCTCCAGCGGCGTGGCGAGGCGACACTGCATACGTACGTACACACATGGTATGGCCTGTCTATATGCCGGTCCCTCTTTCTGTTTGTTCTCGCATATATGTCGAATATAAACGCACGATAATCCGACGTAATTAAACTCGCTTCAGCTTCCCATTTCGACACTTGGATGGATAGTCTTTTTACTTTTGACACTAGGTGTGCTTTTTGGAATTTTATAGAAAGGTATGGAGCATACAACTTCTCATATTGTTTTTTGTTTTGTTTGATGCGAGGTAATTTGTTTTTATTTTATGTGTATCGTGCCCTGGTAGATGACGTTTGATTGTTGGAAAGTGCAGAGCAACAATAAATTGTTTTCTGTCAGAAATATGTGATGGAAATAATAGTAGTATGGAGAACGCCAAAGAAGAAGTGGCAGAGCGACCCAGACGATGGAAAGAGAGAAAAACGACGAGGAAGAATTGTGGTGGGGGTAGACGTAGAAACAGCTAAGTTACTCTACGATTCGTTCGCATAACGCATATACTTTACATGAATTCTCCTTTTTAATCTATTTTAATCTCTTTTTAATTTATACTTTTATATCAGGTTATTATGTAATACGATATTAGATATAGAACTATTAATTGGTTTAACTTTGTTGGAAGTTTGTGTTTTAAGAATTGTAATTTGTTTGGATAGTGGGCTATATGGCATTCAAAGCACACACCTCACACTAGTGTGTGTGCTTTAAACCTCCCTGTTTCGGATTGTTGAAGGTTGATTATTGGAAATTGTGAAGGAATTCGATACATCGATGCATTGATGCGTGTTTGTAACAATAAATTGTTGGACATTTCCTGTCGAATTTAGTACGAGGAAACAATATGTGCTTTGACAATGAGACTGGTCTGTATCCGACGTATCTATTCTAGCTATTCTATTAATATCTCAGTTAATCATATTAATTTGTAAATATGTTGAATATGTAATAGTTGAAAATATGATAATACTATATTAGAGAGAACAATATTGCATAATATGCAAAGAAACTTCGCAACGTCACTTGGTGACCTATGAACATTTTGGACTGACCCACTCTTACTGGAATTCTGCTGTTCATGTAGCTGGTTGTACTTCCAACAGATTTTAAAGAAACACTAAAGGACTTTGAATCGGAAACATTACACTAAACATCAATTTGAAGTTGAAAACCTGAAGACACTTCGCAACGTCACTTAGTGACCTATGAAAGTTTTGGACTGACCCACTCTTACTGGATTTTGAGAGAGGAGATCACAGATACGAGGGAAGAAGAAAGCGCCGAGAGAGTTATGGTGGGGGCAGACCTAGAAACAACCAAACTATACTACATACTTCCGTAACGCAAATTAAATGATTTAATCTTATGCAAGACAACATACCCAATTCATTGCATGTCTAGACTCGACAGTTCGTAAAGCCTAGAAAGTATTAGCAAAAGATTCTGCTGTTTATGTAGTTGGTTGAACTTCCAACAGATTTTAAAGAAACGCTAATGGACTTTGAATCGGAAACATTACACTAAACATCAATTTGAAGTTGAAAACCTGAAGACACTTCGCAACGTCACTTAGTGACCTATGAAAGTTTTGGATTCACCCACTCTTACTGGATTTTGAAAGATCGCAGATGCGAGAGAAGAAGAAAGCGCCGAGAGAGTTAAGGTGGGGGCAGACGTAGAAACAACCAAACTATACTACATACTTCCGTAACGCAAATTACATGATTTAATCTTATACAAGACAACATACCCAGTTCATTGCATGTCTGGACTCGACAGTTCGTAAAGCCTAGAAAGTATTAGCAAAAGATTCTGCTGTTCATGTAGTTGGTTGAACTTCCAACAG
>JAODAC010042756.1:0-11474 GCA_027575185.1 Mimaenictus wilsoni | reverse complement strand
AAGGAGATATGGGGAGCTTGAAAAGTTTGTGGACTAAGCCTTCAATCCATACTCTATCAAAAGCTTTCTCGATGTCAGGAGTAACCATGTTCGCCGAGACGCTACCACCAGGCTGCCCAGGTGGGCTAAGATTCCTTATTTAATTAAAAAATATGGAATTTGACATTATTTAGAATTATTATAAATACTATTATTCGAACTTACATCGTACTCGTATAAAACTTTTGTGCCTCGTGAAAGGGTTCAATGAGTATTTCCTTACACGCTGAATGCAGTTATTGATGACAAAATTAGAGCGGAAACAAGCTATCACAACATTTCAAAACAAATCACGTATATCCTGTATATCCTGTAATGTTGAAAAAGCGGTACAAAACCATTAAGAACAATGACACACAATGAAGGGAAACATCAGCGTGTCAAACGTGCATAGCAAAGGTTCGAAGATTGTCGATGTACATGGGTAAGCATCTACTCACAATGGGCGAAATTTGATCGGATCAATCGCATAATGCCTGTCACAACATGCATCACATCACTTTAAGTTTAATAAGGGTTGATTGATTTGCTAATCTTTTAAGGTATTAAATAAATAATCAGTTCTTTTATAGATTAATTTCCTATTATATCTGGAAATATAACTTTTGTCTGTAATTGGCGCCGTCTTTTTTTGCTAGACCGGTGAATGTGAGCCGAATTTAGGCCGTGTATAGCTCAGAAACTAACAATCTAATTTTAACACTCCTATTTCAACTTCAGACATAAGCTATTGCTTATTTGGTGCTTTTTAATTTAACTCTTTGATGGTTTTTAATTTTTGATTAATAGTAAAACAATAAATGTTCGGCTGTTTTAGTCTTAAGCGATTTATTTTATTACACCACGTTAGCAGCTAGGCGTGCTGTTAAAGCAATATATACCATGCTCTATTTGTGGCAAACTTTGAAAATTATTTTTGAGCAAACGGCTTAAAACGGCATAGATTCCCGTTCACACAAGTTATTTCTATATATGTACTACACGTACAAAAAGTTTCATTCAATTTGGTGGAGGACAATTGGAACACTTTCCTTGTAAGTTGAAAACATTTCGTGAAAACCCAATCAAAAATAAACGTCTCCACGATGTCACGATGCCATCAACCCTCGACTTCTTGCCCTAAGATTGAGTACACAAGAAATAAACATCTATCTTAAACATAAATATCAAATACGGTAACTACTATCAAAGCAGTTGGAAAAACTCTAAACAGACAAATATGATAAACTTTCAACAGAAATTCACACGTTAAATAAAATTTCAAATCATTCATATCACAATATTACAATAAAGATGAAAAATAATCACGCACACAACAATCCAAAGGCGGCGTGAGAGACCCACTAATAATTCTAGCATTAGTTAAACAACTCCCACTGAATATTGTTAATGATCGAAGTCCGGTTGCAATGTATGGATTATTTCTAAGTTTCGCATCTTAGAAAAGCAACCACTTGCTTGAACATTTCCATTGTCGAAGTCGATTTGTAACTCAAAGATGCCGAGCTTCCTCGATGCGGTGTCCGGGCGGTGTCTTCTTCCAGGGCGTTTTCTACGTTGTCCAGTAATCTTTCTCCAGGGGCGTTGAACCAGGTGGCGTCTTCATCCAGGGATGAAACCTTGAAATCCTCCTCCAGGCGTTGTCCTCCAGTGGCGTCTTCTTCCAGGAATGGCTTTACCGCTGTCACCAATGTTAATGATCGAAGTCCGGTTGCAATGTATGGATTATTTCTAAGTTTCGCAACTTAGAAAAGCAACCACTTGCTTGAACATTTCCATTGTCGAAGTCGATTTGTAACTCAAAGATGCCGTGCTTCCTCGATGTTCTCGTCGTTTCGCTCCTCTTCTCCTCGGAATCTTCCTCCGGGCGGCGTCTTCTTCCAGGGAACAAGTCCTTGAAATCCTCCTCCAGGCTTGTCCTCCAGTGGCGTCTTCTTCCAGGAATGGCTTTACCGCTGTCACCAATGTTAAAGATCGGAGTCCGGTTGCAATATATGGATTATTTCTAAGTCTTTCACAACTTAGAAAAGCAACCACTTGGCTGGGGTACCTTAACGAGGGAGTTAATACGAGTGTCGAATCTCTATTAACTCCCTCGTTAAGGTACCCCAGCCAAGTTCTAAGTTGCGAAACTCCATATCTTGCATCCGGACTCCGATTTTTAACAATATTGGTATGGTAATAAATTCTTAAACGATGGTTTGTGGTCTTGTGGAGCTCAGTGCCTGACAAACCATCAGAAATTATAGGTTTCTCAGACTAAATGTCCCGCCTCAAAGGAAGAGCCGCGTGACCGTGTTGCACGCGACATTAGCCCCTAGCGGTTGGGATGTTGTTTGCCCACCTGGAGCCTTTTATTTTTCTGCAGGATCGCGGAACCACCCGTTCCTGTAAATTGTACGGAAAAAATGGAGAGGAGAAGTAGTCACGGCCAAGTCCAAAAACGTACTAATTTTATTTTTAAAACAACCCTCGTAAGCGACAATAAACTTCAAGCCACCTCACCTTATCTTAATCTGAACATCCTGCCCGTGATGCATAATTCTCAAACAAGTACTTTATTGTTCTCAACACGGGCCAAATGTACACATAACAAATAGTGATTTCACAGCAAAAACAAAAATAATTAACCTTCACAATAATACATCCCGGTTATTGCGACAGGAAGGTACATCAAACCTATGGATCGTCACTATGACGCGAACATACAGATCATTAAAGAATATACCGGGTGAGTTTTTTAAAGAGAAAACTTTATATCTCAGGAAATATGCTTTATTAATGTGAATTTTTGAGAGTTATAATTGTAAACAATGGGTGCCCACCCCGAAGACTCGAACCTCGTCCGACTGCATGGTAGGCCCAAGTTTTACCGACTGTGCTGCCCAGGTGGGCGCTTGTATATATTTTTGAGAAACTGTTTTTTTGTTTGTTTGATTTTACCGATCGACCGATCGACTGCTATGGTCATTAGCTCTATTCAATTTTTTTTTTCAATGTAATTAGTCATATTAGAGGCTAACACTATAGATAAGAAGAAGAATTCACTTTACTATACATCCCCACCGAGAAGCGAACCCGAGACCTCATGGACAGTAGTCATCGACTATACCACTGCACCACTTGGCTGGACCAAGAGAAATTGTTAATTCGTCATTCGGGACCCTTCGGTCAACCCATTGTATTGTAAAAAAAAATTATGGGTTTTAGGAATCCATCATTTTTAATCATTTTTTAGTGCAGCCAAATGACGCACTCCGGTCGGACTCGACGAAGGGATATAACTCGGCGTCAATTGTTTAGTCAATTACTTAAATATTATTACGGTAGCAATAAATAAATAAATGAAGACATTATTTGAAACATGCCAATAAACGCAGTCATTTTTATTTAGTTTACTTAGGTAGTTCAGTAAAATCAAACCAGAATCCATTTAAGGGTGCTTTTATCAAAGAATTAGGATGAACCTTAATTGGCCGCATTTTCTCATTGATATCTACTTGAAAATCACTGAGAATAGCAATAAGAGTCAATTTAACTTGCAACAGAGCAAATCGCATTCCTACGCAAAATCTTGGACCTATCCCAAATGGGAAAAAGGTATTTTTGATAATATTATCCTTATTTTCTTCCAAGAATCTCTCAGGCTTGAATAGATGAGGGTCAGGGAAATAATCGGGATTGTGATAAATTCCATCAATTGAAGCTACCACGGAATCACCCGGATTCAGAACTAGTCTAGTTTTATTCGTCTCGGATACCTCTGGAAGAGTGTATACATCCCCACCGAGAAGCGAACCCGAGACCTCATGGACAGTAGTCATCGACTATACCACTGCACCACTTGGCTGGACCAAGAGAAATTGTTAATTCGTCATTCGGGACCCTTCGGTCAACCCATTGTATTGTAAAAAAAAATTATGGGTTTTAGGAATCCATCATTTTTAATCATTTTTTAGTGCAGCCAAATGACGCACTCCGGTCGGACTCGACGAAGGGATATAACTCGGCGTCAATTGTTTAGTCAATTACTTAAATATTATTACGGTAGCAATAAATAAATAAATGAAGACATTATTTGAAACATGCCAATAAACGCAGTCATTTTTATTTAGTTTACTTAGGTAGTTCAGTAAAATCAAACCAGAATCCATTTAAGGGTGCTTTTATCAAAGAATTAGGATGAACCTTAATTGGCCGCATTTTCTCATTGATATCTACTTGAAAATCACTGAGAATAGCAATAAGAGTCAATTTAACTTGCAACAGAGCAAATCGCATTCCTACGCAAAATCTTGGACCTATCCCAAATGGGAAAAAGGTATTTTTGATAATATTATCCTTATTTTCTTCCAAGAATCTCTCAGGCTTGAATAGATGAGGGTCAGGGAAATAATCGGGATTGTGATAAATTCCATCAATTGAAGCTACCACGGAATCACCCGGATTCAGAACTAGTCTAGTTTTATTCGTCTCTGATACCTCTGGAAGAGTGTAGCTCTTTGTACATACTTTAAAGAAAGCTCCAAATGGATTGCACTTTCTTATGGTTTCTGCAAATCAAATGATTATGATAACATGTTATTTTCTTATGAAAAATAGACAACATAAAAACATACCATGAATAATGGCTTCTAGGTATGTAAGAGAATTCATCCCTTCGTAGGTCAACTTCCCATTGTTAGCCGCTTTAAGGTTCTGTATCTCTTCCCTGGCCTTTCTCTGAACCTCCGGATTACTAGCAATTTCTGTAAGAACCCAACTCGTAAAACCAGCACTTGATTCCACACCGTCCAGGAAGAAGCTAGCAGCTTGAGCCACAATATCCCGGTCTGTAAAGGGATAGTCAACAGACTTCTCCTTAAGAGCAGTAATTTGATCGAAGAAATCATTTCGGATGATGTTATTTTCCTTTCGATACTTCCAAGTTTGTTCTACAATCTCCTTCAGGTATTCTTCAACATCTTTTTTGAAGAATCTAATTTTCAGGGCAGCATTCAACTTGGGGAACATAAACAGCATGAGGAATTTCATAGCGTTTATGTAGGACATATCACTGAATTGTCTGACGACATTGAAGAATTTCGTCTCTCCTTCGAAGGATTTCGCATCAAATCCGAACGCACAAGTTGCAACATTATCAATCGTAAATCGATGGCATAATTGCTTGCCGGCAATGCATTTTCCACGGTTTGCGGCTATCTCATTATGTAGAAATTGAGTCATTTTCTGAGCAACACCTTCGGACAGTGGGAAAATATATTTCAACTGAAATTAAATATTTTAGAAATCTATGCTTAGTTCGAGTGTTTATAACTGAATATCGGGGTTTTAAAGCTTTGTATCTGTTATTACCTGAGACATAGAATCATAAGTAATACATGAAATGGAAGAGCAACTCAAATTCCATGTTAGTTTATTTCGAATTTTTAAAATTGAAAAGCGTAAAGAGATTTTTGTTTATTAGACGCTTTTTAGCTTTCTACCGGGTGTACAAGTGCAATTTTTGTAAACAGAATAGTACGGGATGATAGTACGGGATGATCAACACTTGATGAAAATGTTGTAACGCACGTGGTAAGTCGCGGTACATATACATTTATATTCTGCGTATTCTGCGTAGTTAACGGAAAGGGGTTTCAACGAAGAAGTTTGAATAGGCGCAGTGAAAACTAGTAGCTCGAAAGCGTTAGTTAATCATCATTGCCAAACCAAGAAAATAATATTCTTCTTCTTCTTCTCTTATCTAGGCAAATTGCCTGTTTTTCTTCAGTTCAGCGAGTCGGACTATCTCTTACGGGGTCTTCCCAAGGATCTGCGTCCTATCGGGGATTTATCTCGAACTATCTTTACCATTCGGTTCGCGTTCATTCGGTTGAACTTCGCCACGCACGGTCGATAATATCGACAGGCGTGCTGGTCCTAAGCCCAGACAAAGAAAGAAGGTTCTTGGGCCTGGCTAGCAACCAACCCTAGGTAAAAGAAAGCATCCGCTCATAGAACCAGTACACGGCCTCGGAATGGGACTGATCAAGCGTTGATGACCACGGCAAAGAAAACGGCATAGATTGTGGTTAGGAATAAGCGTAAACGTAAACACTTGAGAAAATAATATTAACATAAGTAAATAGAAAAATCCGACATATAGCTATCGACGCGACGTCGTCACACGATGTGAAAAATGGCGACACGAAGTAGTAAATCCGCGAGTAAATCCGCTTAATTGTGTCAACCCAATTCAAACACTCGAGCGAACTGAAATTTTTGTGCCGTTCAGGAAGGAAGAAGGTCCGTGTGCGTTACAAATTTGTGCGCATTCCCAACTCAAAAAGACAAACATGCGCACAAAATCACGTCCAGCAGAAACTAACCGTAACAAACCGTTGAACAAATGATAGAGTCTTACACGGATACCTGACGAAATTCGTTCGGAAGGTCAGTCAGGAATTAACAATTTCGGGGCAAACTGTTTGGAAAAATATACGAAAACATTTAGAACTACTTTTATATTATATTCAGTTATGAATGCATTAAAAGCCTGCAGGAAGGATCGACGAGTTTTTATATTGCAACAATTTATCATTAACCATGGATTCGACCGCGAAACTGGTTTTCGCGAATATTTCAAGATGCTATTTAAAAAGGGGGGTGAAACCGAACACGTGCCGTACATATTTGTACGCCGTGGACAAAAATAAAAGAGTACTCCATGGTAAGTAAACGCGTGTGTGTGTGTGTGTGTGTGTGTGTGTGTGTGTGTGCGTGCGTGTGCGTGTGTGCGCGCGTGCGTGTGTGTGTGTGTGTATTTTGTTGTCTCGATTTTTTTAAATGTTATGTTTGTAAATGTTATGTTTGGTGTTTGTTCTGTGAAGAATTCGCTGGAAATTAAATTAAGTTTGTTTTATTATACTTTAGAATAACGTCGCGGTAGGATCACCACCAAACAAAAGTGAGTTTTTCATTCTCTCTTTCCTTTTCTGTATAAAATTGTAATGTAATTAGTTAGTAGTTAAATGGTTTCACACGAAAAGATACGACAACGAAGCAAATTTGACCAATTTTAGTATATGCAGTCTGATTTGCTCTTTCATTCCATGTATTACTTATCATCCTAGGTGTCATGTAGTAAGTTCTAGAAAGCTTTAAAACCCCGATATTTATTTAGAAATACCAATTTTTTCGAAAACTTACTTTACCACTGCTAAACATCGGTGAAATAAGTGCACGCATAGATCTCCATTGATGTCCTTTAAGAACAAAAAGATTCTTAGACATCATATAATCAACATTTTCATCGACCATCAACTCGTTGTCAGAAAAATGTGTAAAGTCTTTAATCAGCATCTCATGAAGAAGATCTGGGTCACGAATTACAACAGCCGGAGTTAAAAACTTGTAATAACCTACATATTTACAATCTGGGAATTTCCTAATAATGATAATATTAAAATAATTAATAATGTGTGTAAAGTAATATTCCGTCAAGGGGAATGCACGAATTGTCCTCTTTGGATTTTAATGAAAATTTTTCTAGGTATAGTACATATATTGAAATAATTTCTGGTAATAGAATATTTCGGACTTTTGAGCTGTTTGCCAAAAAAATGTTTGGTCAAAATTTGGTCACTAATTGATTAAGGTATCTATTGTGGTTCTCCTTTGCGTTCCAGACCAGCGCTTGTCGAGCAATGTTATTTGGCATTCTTTCTGAGCCGGTGGCCTAGGCATACCCCATTTCCCGGCTGCTATACGGCGCGTTATTGGTTGCTGTTTGGTTTGGAGAACGACCAGTAGATCGTAGTTGGGGCCAGTAGATGCGTAATATTTTGCGTAATATCATCGGGTGCCTTTGTCGTGTTCCACATTTCACCCGAATAGAAGCCCCGATTTGACATTGATATTATAACGAAAATGATTGCGGTTCGAAATTGCCGAGCATATAAAAAACGTTATTGGTGAAAACGTGGACCAGCAACCCTGAAGTCTTTAGACAGAAGCACTCAAGGTTGCTGATAGAGCAATATATACCTTAGGCCATTTGTATTAAAACTGGATTGTTTTATGGACAATTGATTCAAATGCACGAACTCCCCTAACAGAAATTATTTCAATATATGTACTACACGTTCAAAAAATTTCATTAAAATCCATAGCGAACAATTCATGCACGTCCCTTGAGAGAAATCTGAATATATTATATACCTGTAGACATTAGCTAGAGATGCAGAGAAATTTTCTTTGCCCGTCACCGTAGATATTGAATTTCCAAAAAAGAACGTAGGTTTCACGTGAGGAATTCCTCGTTTTTCGTAGTATTGATGACATTGTTTCACAAAGAAATAGAACACGGTTATCACACAAAGAAGTAAAGAAGTTAATATGAACCACATGCCCAATTTTACCGATATTCAGTGTTTAATAAGATGAAATATACTACTTATTTTTGTTTAATCATTGCGTTTTATATAGAAATTTTCTTATCAAACACTTATCACTATTAATGTTTGTTCAAAACAAAATTTTTGCAATACCAAATACATCACTTCACTTATCATTATATAAGTTCATTATCCATATGATAGCGACTGATATAACTTTTCTTAAAACAAATTTGTCAACTCATTCCCATCTTTAAGGGTATCAATAGCTAAGGTTAACGTTGATAACAAGATAACAGAAAACTTCTTAGAAATATGAGTGGAAACATTTATTAACGTAATAAAATTAATAATTATTTGTCTTTAGGAAGTTCTGTGATATCAAACCAGAAGCCTTTCATAGGTGTTCTCATAAATGCTTGTGGGTTTACCTCCACAGGTAACATCTTCTCATTGGTATCTACTTGGAAATTGCCAACGACTGATACAACAATCAACTTAATTTGCAACAGGGCAAACCGCATTCCAACACAAAATCTAGGTCCTATCCCAAAGGGAATGAAGGTATTCTTGGCAAAATCATCCTTATTCTCATTAAAGAACCTTTCAGGCTTGAACGTATGGGGATCGGGAAAATACTCTGGATTGTAGTTGAAGCCATCAGATGGAATCAAGATGGACGTACCTGGTTCAACCACAAGGCGAGTTTTGTTCGTTTCGGAGACTTCCGGAAGGGTGTAGGTCTTCGTACAGGTCTTGAAAAGAGCTCCGACTGGAGAATCCATTCTTAGGGTTTCTAAAATACATTGGTTAATTGAATTAAATTGATAGAATCGTTTTAAATTTTTTCTCAAGTCATACCATGAATGACAGCTTCTAAGTAAGTTAGTGAATTCAATCCTTCGTAAGTCATCTGTCCGTTATTAGCTGCCTTGAGCTTGTTAATCTCTTCCCTGACCTTCTTCTGGATTTCAGGGTGGCGAGCAAGTGCACAGAGGACCCAACTGGCCACAGTTGTACTAGTCTCAACACCATCCACAAAGAACCCTGCCCCTTGAGCAACAATATCACGATCTGTAAACGGATACTCCGTAGACTTCTCTTTAAGACTTGTAATCTGATCGAAGAAGTCATTTCGGACTATGTTATTCTCCTGGCGATATTTCAAAGTTTGTCCAACGACGTCGGTGAGGTATTCGACGACCTCATCTTGGAAGAACTGAATCTTCAGGATGGCGTTCAAACCAGGGAACATAAACAACAGGAGGAATTTCAATAAATTAAGGTATGAGGTATTGTTGAAATTTTGTACGACCATAGAGAACTTTGTCTCTCCTTCGAAAGCTTTCGCGTCAAGACCAAATGCACAAGTAGCTACGTTGTCGATAGTAAATTTGTAGCATAGCGCTTTTCCGTTCATACATTTATTACGATTTTCAGCAATTTCTTTCTGCAGATACCTCGTCATTCTTTGTGACACCTCTTCTGAGAGAGGGAAGATATACTTCAACTAAAAATTGAAAAATTAAACACATGAATTTGTATTAAATAATTTACAGTCCTACTTTGCCACTGCTAAACATCGGTGATAGTAGAGGTCTCAAAGACCTCCATTTATGGCCTTTAAGAAAGAATAGATTTTTGGCGGTTATGAAATCAACTTCTTCATCCACGACCATCTCATTGTCGGCAAAGTGCGCGAAATCCTTGACGAGCATCTGATTGACTAGTTCCGGATCACGGATCACAACCGATGGAGTTAAGAATTTGTAATAGCCCACGTATTTACATTCCGGGAACTTTCTATATATAGGAATAAATTTTTTGCGTTTATTTTAATATGAGCTTTTTCAATTTGTTTCTATGTTCTCTTTGTCGACCATTGCCATCATCGGGGGACTGAATGTTCTGTAGTTTTGTCCTCGCCTGATAGACTCTTATGACTGATAGTCTTGCGTTGTTTTAATTTCGTTATTTAATGGCGTTTTGATTTTTTAATTGATTTTAGTAATGTATTGAAGCTAAATATCAAAGAAGAACATGTAATCATTTAATTAATGCATTTACAAAAAAAAATTAATTGAAATTGAAATTTAACACGGAAAGAGAAAATTTGAAGCCCCCCACCGGGTTTGAACTGACGACCTTTGAACTGCGCCACGGATAATTCGAAGTACCAGGTCGAGTTCCCGGGGTCTCCGTGGCGCAGTTGGTAGCTCGTTGGGCCGGTATCCCAAAGGTCGTCGGTTCAAGCCCGGTCGGTGGCTTCAAATTTTCTCTTTTCGTGTTAAATTTCAATTTCAATTAATTAATTTCTTTGTAAATTCATTAATTGTGCTAAATAATTACATGTTCTTCTTTGAGAAGTTGTGTGAATGAGTAAGGAAAAAATTATTATTATTAAAAATTATTATTAACACTTGCTCTCAAATATGTACATTGTAATTATTAGTGCATTGCTTGTTTATGTTGATATATTTGTATATTTTCCTTGTGGTCTCGGTATTTATAATTACTGATTTTCAATATTGTCAATTGATCCGCAGGCATGTACTGTAGTTATACGATGGGCGTAATGCGATTAAGTAATATTAAGTAATATTAATATTAAGTAATATGGTTCCTTATAGCGTTTTCGTGTCCTTTGAATCTTACATATTATGCCCTTTTAGTTGTTTCGATATAGTATATTCTCAATTAGCATGGAATGCTGAATACTGAGTACTGAAAAACGAGCATTCCATGCAAGTTGTACACTATATTTTTCCTGCGACTGTTGATGAGTCTCGCTTTTACACGAGATTACTACTTCGATACTCAGTGGCGTGTCTGAAATTGTCTCTCAAGAAATACCTTCTCTGACGGCCGAAACGAGAGAGGGCGGATCCCCTCAGAAAACCTTCCTTCAGCTCACAGCTGCCCGACTTCCGTTCCGACCTTACTCGATGCAACGCAGTTAGACCTCTCAGAGGATGAGGTAATATTTCCAATTTTTCGATATATCGATATCGAAATATCGTCTTGGAAATATCGATATTATCAATATCGATCAAATCG
>JAODAC010042745.1:0-11475 GCA_027575185.1 Mimaenictus wilsoni | reverse complement strand
AGCGTCTTGTGCCTCTATGTTCTCTTTATTAACCACTTGACGACTCAGGGCTTACAAAAAACGTGAAAAACATGTGGAGTAGACTAAACAGTTCAAAATGTTCTTTCACGCCATACTAAATATTGATAATTTGGCGACAAATATAAAAAAAGGCCTCAAACTTGCCTCGCTGTTCACAACAAGTATAATGGAATTGATAATATACACTTTTGACAATGCTCCTGCTCAGATTTGCAACTAATAGATCTAATCCTGGAGAGGGGGATATTTGGTCAGAAATGTGTATATGGGGACCGAAGAGTGACTGAGCTATTCTGAAGAACATATATATTGAGAAGTCACCTCCTGTAATGTAATTGTTCGTCTATTTTAGGCTTAAGCGATTTATTTCATATATTTAATTTTATGTCATTATTTTATTTATATCAGTTCATTATTTTAACCGTTCAGCATGTCCCTCTTCTCGATCCTCGTGAGAGCTATAAGCCTGCATTATTACACAAATAAACAAGGTGTGATACATGCATGGAGTGCTGACTACGTGGAGAGAGAAGTAGGACTTGCGCTAATTGTTTTCGCCTCATCTGCGACAGAATGCCGACAACTATCTCAAGACGTGCACGTTTGCTAACTAGGGATGTACATTTTTCTCCATTCATCGATTATTGGTGAAATCGATTAACCACGGTCTCCGATTAATAATCAAAGGAACAATCGGGTGTAGTATTCGATTTTAATCGATTACGATTAATAACAGAATCGATGGTTGCGCCATCTACTTGCCAATGTTCGCATTAATATACCTTTTACCGATTACTACTGTATTAGTACAATATTTTGCAACTAGATAACGCATGCATTTAATGAAATACATGAAATAGAATTTCATATCAAATATGTTAACACTACCAATGACTTCCAATGTGAAGAAAAAAGATGATGGTTAGCATCTTAAAGCATACCATTAGGGCAATCCGTGAACAATAAAAAATTTAAAAAACACCCAATATCTCATGATGGTATTGATGTAATAGGTATTTCATGCACTTCATTTGTTGTTGTTACAGGCTGCGATTATATAGATCAATTTACCTTTAATATACATTATGCTCCTCCAACGTGCGCGTCGAATAATAAATTTGGAATATCAATACAAACGTAGAATTATCCGGATTTCTAGTAAATATATAAGCATTTTGTTTGCCGATACAAGTTATAAAGAAATATTCATATATAAGGTAATTGGTAAGGTAATATTCATATGTAATTGATGAATCATACTTTTTACGATTCTTATGCCTCACTGGGAACCGCCCGCTCTGATGCTGGATAACAAGATATTTGATTAAGGGCCGGATCTGTTCTGATCATGTTGACGGAACAGAATTGTAAAAATTGTATTCTGTTCAAAAGAGTTGTTATTACAATTTGCTGTAAATGTTGCTGCAAGGTGCAATGATTCAGAGTAGTATGCCTCTAAATAATATAAACTATGCTCCTCAGCGATTCCTGCAGCATGTTATCCATTAACGCATATTAATTATCAATATATTATATAATATTATATACTTTAAATAGACAATATTTCATTGATTCATTGATTGTCGGGTTTCTGCAAAACCCGAACATTTCAAAAAATGCGGTTTTTGGTTTTTGATAACTATAAGTCGTAGTTTCGACTTAACATATATTTGTTGAGGTGAGATGTATGGGATGACTGTGATAAACATTTTTAAGAAATTGTAGTACATACGTTAATTTAAGCACATGTTCAGCTGTGTTGTATAACAGCTGTGTTCCAGTTGTTATATAATGTTTCTAAATCCTTACCGCTCCATTAGATTGACGATTGACGATTGACATCCAATCAGCCTACTGATGCTACTCCCTGCAAAAACAAAAGTAGGGAAATCTCCGCACTTGTCATAATAGTTAATACATGAATATCATATTCAAATACTGTAAACCGAGGCTATTCACAACGGTAATATGATTTCACTTTCATAAAGAAAACTGTGGTTTTCCGCTAACTAAGGTTTGCACCTCTTAGTTTCGGAAAACTAAAAATAGTGACGGGTATTATATTAGTACTAGTGTTAGTAAACCTAATTTATATAAAGTTATATTAAGTCTGAAATTGCGGATCGTTTGTCGGTTTTAGAGTTTCTGCACAAAAATCGCTGTTTTCGGGTAAATTAAACCCAAAAACCTTAGATAATGTCCATGAATTTATTATTTACCTGATTTCAAAATCATAATAATTTCAACTGCACACATCTATGAATTTATAAAAATAAATACGACATTTATTTAAAACCATTGTTCACAATTCGTTCTCAAATAAAATGACAACAAGTAAGCCTCATCTGTCCGCACACAAAAAATAGACGAAATACAAAGAGTACGTGACGTGGACAGAACACTTGTGACAAGGATAACTGGAATAACAGAAAGGACGAGGGTCAAACCCTGTTAATTCCTTGCATTTGCGCACGCCATTCAACATTCAACCCACAATCGAAACAAAGCTGCCATCCAACAGCGCAGGACAATGAGCACGTAATGATCATCAATTTATAAATGAAAAGATGATAAGAAATAAACCGTGTTTCGGATATAGTAGCACCGCAAGCCATGCCGCCGCCGCCGCTACCACCACACCGCCCACTACACGCTGAAAGCACACGGGGATAAAATTAATTAACGCATAATTAATGTGCCTCTGATGACATTTGAAAGTGCAGAACGTATAGTGGTGGGGGCGGTCGAGGGTGATGCCGCGCAACGAGCATGTCGAGCGTTCGCAGTCGTCGTAAACTAATTTACGACGTGCTTTTAAAACTAAAAGCATTTTGCGCCATGCGCAATGGCGTTCGGAGATAATTAAAAGAAAACGGAAAGTGCGTGGGCGGCAAGCAGGAACGTCAAGTGCTTCGGAATCGTCGCAATCGTAAAGCACATCATTTAAAAATACATTTTTTTTTCCTCGAAATGTGTCCAAATTTTCATTAGCCGTGAAACACGTGTTCGTAATTCGTAAATGATTTGAAATTAATGGGACGTATATTTTACGTTTAATGAATGCCTTTTTTAATGGTTTATTGAAAATTTGCAATTTAAATTCAATTTTTTAAGAGTTGTATTTTCTGTTGCTATTAACTAAAATTAATTGATTAATGAAATTACGTAGGTACTAAATGGTTAATGCTTATAAAATATCGGTTTGTAACCAACTTCTAAATGCTATTCAATTCAAAGAAACTCGTTAATTGCATTATTAAATAGAGTTAAAGAATGGGATACAATGGTTGGATGTATTATGACTCGAAGAGGCATAAGTATTGGAGAAGCACGAAGAGTAAAAAAATCCAACAACCCGAAAATGGGTAGACAGTAATTTTGAGTCCATAACTTTGATCTGGTCAAATATTATGACGAGCACCATCGAACAAAAGAAGAAAAGGAAAATCCAGAAGCACATGGTTACAGGAAGTTGAAGGGGACCTGAAGGAAAAGGAATTCGAGATTGGCAAAAGATCACGCGAGATAAGAAGCACTATATGGAGACAAATTATGTCAAAATAAACGCAATGTACAAAAAGACAAAGGAAATATTAACGCCTAAAATAGATTTAAATAATTTAAGCAGTTGTAATTTCACAAAGTCAAATTACTGGTAATTGCGAGAATTACTTTGAAAAAAGAATTCCAAACATATCAATAACTTACAAAACACACCAATCATTACAGTTCCACAGGGATGTAAGATTTTATTATATATTTATTGTCAATATTAAGTTATAAAAATTCAACCAGTACGGCTATATTCAGATTTATGTAATTAGTGTAATTAATTATATCATTCTAGTTTACAACTTCACCTGGGATATTAGATCTTTTTAAGGTCTGTTTTGTGTAAAATTATCACGAATCGTGGATCCACTTCACACTCTGCCAAATAAAATGCAAACATAGCGGGCCTACGTATTTGTAATCAGCTATGTTTTTTCGTTGACCTACAAGGAGAGTGTTCCAATTGTCCAACACCAAATTGAATGAAACTTTTTGTACGTGTAGTACATATATAGAAATAAATTGTGTTAACGGGATTTTATGCCGTTTTGAGTCATTTGCCCAAAAAAAAATCAAAGTTTGGTTTATATTGCACTAACAGCAGCAATCGCTGTACACTCGCGAGTGTACTCGCGTCAAGCGCGCCAAGGTCGGTCTACATGCCGGCGTGTTGATGGCTTGTCACGTAATTCATACAGCGAGTGATGCTGTTAAAGCAATATATACCAAACTTTAATTTTTATTTTTGACAAACGACTCAAAACGGCGTAAAATCCCGTTAACACAATTTATTTCTATAGATGTGCTACACGTACAAAAAGTTTCATTTCACGTGTTGGACAATTGAAACACTCTCCTGGTTAGATATAAGAAATACTTCTCGTTTGCAAGTAAAGTACATTTTCATAACGCCTTACTAATCATTTTTAGGTGTGCTTAAACGTGTTATTTTCATGCGAAAAGTCGTTTAAGCGCATCAAGAGCTGCAACGGTTCAGAAAATAACGCGCGATATCCGAACTGTTTGCATGTATTCCCCAATACATAAGTGAAAATCATTTTTAGATGCGTTTAAACGACTTATTCTCGTGCGAAAAGTCGTTTAAGCGCATCGAGAGATCAATGGCTGATCAATTTTGTAATACAAAATTTGATAACTTCCACAGGTCCCAAGAAAATCGCAACAATTTGCAAAATCTGTTGACTTGAGTGATCGAAGTAAGATATGCAAATGACAGGTGCTACATTCAAAAATTCTCCCATAATAAATATTTACACATTTTTGTAACTAACAATAAATTGTCTAGTTCATTTCCGAACTAACTTTTAAAATGTATTCCGACTATAATCCGAGGTTTGTTGTATGAAGAAACACATGTTCTAATCAATTAAAGTTAACTTATGGAAATGAGGGGAACATGGGGTAAAAATGTTAGTAATTATAGACAGATGGGCCATGATATTAGAACAATAAAAAATAGATAACATAGAATATAGTCAACAAAAATCTTTGAGGTCCCTCCATGGCTCGAGCAAGAAATTAAAAGGCAACACGTGCTTCAAAGAAATCACTACAACGAAGCCAAAGAAGAGCACGTGCATTTGAAATAAATTTGCAAGTAGTAGGGAACTACAAATCAGTGGAGTTCTTAAAATAAGAACATTGAATTAATATTCTAATTATTACATTCAGCCAAGGATGTTTAGATATTTATTGGAAAGCTGAAAGATATAGGAATTTAAATCTAAACCATTAGCAAGACGAAATTCGCCTGGTTAGTTAGTATGTATTTGATTGTGATAATAACTTTCATAACTGAAAAATTCTGATTTCTGATAGTTGGAAAAATATCACAATTTTTTTTCAAATAAAAATCAACATGTAACGATACTTTGTATTTGGTACATTGAATGTTAATATGCAATATTTGCCAAGCTATTGTGATCATACACATTTCTAATTTTTTGTTAACAACCGTCACGTTTGTTTGACATTCTAGAACCAGCTTTAGTGGATCATAACATACGTTCTCCTCCTTGTAAGACGAAACAAGGATTATGATCAAAATCGCAAGGATTATACCGAACCTTCTATCAACAAATTAAAATAGTTTCATTTAAAAATTAAGGCAATTTTTGATACTGAATTTTATGGGTTGACTTTTTCAATATGTTATAGATTTTGTGTGCTTGAATATACTTGAATATACTACTTTTTTTTATAAATCAAGGCGTCCAAACAATTGTTAATTTAAAGTGTGCTACCATGATAACGCAACCATGTCTGCACATGGTCTTTTTAACAATATATTCGCCTTTTTTATGCGATTTATCTATCATAATATGAATTCTCACGTGTATATACTTCAAAGGTTATTACCATTTTTGTTAAGATAATCTAATTACGGCATTAACACGTAGCGGCCAAATGCAGAAACTAAAATATGAAATTCAAACTTTGTTGTAAAATAATTTCTATGACATAAATCTTATTTCTTATCATTCTGTAATTCATTCTCCATTAAATGTAGTTTGTTTTAGTATATCCTATGAATCTCAGAGTTTATGTTATCATAGAGAAATCTAATATGCAAAAATCGGGTTTTCCAAAAATGACTAGTTCCATAGTTGCTAATTATTTTCATATTTCCCGAAATTCGATGATTATAAATCATGCACTCTTCGATTCAGAGGAAAATTTGCTTCAAACTACTGCTTCCCGTTTTTCGTTTAGTTACTTAAAATCGGGCAGAAGCCAAAATATATCACCAAGCAAAGAATGAGCGCCGACGACAAACGGGTTATGGCCAGGGCAAGGAGTGGGATTCCTCACTTCCACAAGGAAGAAAGGTGTGGATGGGGAATGAATATATGGAATGTGTGTTACGTCGAGGTGTTGTGGATACCTGAGAGCATCTGTGTGTCTGCGAAGGGGTAAATGGTTTGGGATGTAAGAGGGGAAAGGTAAGGGAGTGGTTGGGAGAGGGGAGGGGAGAGTGTCACAATTCTGAGGCAAATTGTGAAGGAGAAATGGGAACGGAAGAGAGGGATGACCAAATAGGGAGGGTGGGACGAAATACCACGGATGGCGAAGCATATGTAGAGTTTCCGAAAACCTGAGTATTTTTAAAAATCATGATGGTAGCACATGGACTTTATTTACTTTATTTTGTCTTATTGTTATGGATTATATTGTTATTTTATTTATTTTATGAAGTCTATTGGCGGTAAAATGTACAATGGTGTAAAAGATAGATGCCAATAAAGGTCCAACTACTACTACTACTTAAAAGCGACATTATAACTGATGAAAATTAAGCACAATAACGGCAACATTCTTGCAGCCAGAAAAATAAGTTGAAATAATATGTTCCAAATATTGGACTTTTATTTAAATTTTAGATATTCATATGTGAATAAATCTTACACCAATTGATTCAGTAGTAATCTACATAATCTACAATGAGATTTTCTTCGTTTAATAATTTGGAAGCGATATTATAGATCGATGAAATTGAGTATAATTAAGCCTACATCAACGATCAGATAAATGATAAATATTGATATTCTTGATATAATATCCTATGTAATTTATTATTAATTAATCTTATTGAATATTACTATCTCACAAACAAAAATTTATTTATTTTTCCTTATACAGTTTTTAATGCTGGTTCTTAATTTGTTGCTTTGTTCTAACGGGTTAAGTTTTGAAGCTATTTTTTAATCTCCTACATGCTGTCTGGAGAAATCAAATGGAAACTGGCTTGAATTAAAGTCACCAATTTCCATTTTAAACATATGTAAATGAAATATATTTCAAAAACAGTACGTTTCAGTTATCTTTAAGGAAGTATTGGATACCAAACTATTTTCCTAATATTTTTTTGTTTTGCAGAGCAAACAAAGAAAATAAAATGATTGTGTATGTATGTATAACCTTTATTAGCATTCCAGCCTCAGAATAACCATTGCACACTTACAACATTCAATAATTAAATAATAACAACGTAACGCGATGAATACAACTTCTATAAACTATATTTATAACTGATGGAATTCACTGTCGGTTGTTGGTAAAACATTTTAAATAATTAGCACAGAAGTTACACAAAACTTTTTCAATGTTTTACAAATTAGTTTATTTTCGTACAATGTACATTTCGCCGCAAAGCATCATCAGATACTGGCCTGTTACAATCGCAATTCGCGTATTTATACAAAAATAAACTTAAACTGGAGTACAATATTGCGGGTAAGGGGAGAGCTTAATATAAGGTCTTGTTGGTCATTAAGGACACTATTCGGATCTTCATTTATGGCCCGTCGTATAGATATCGCTTCTAGCGCGTTGAGTTTGTGGCCTTTGGTGGCCACATGGAGGATTTTTAAGTATGCTATGGAGCATCTGTGATCTGAAGCGATGAGATGATCAGCTAGCGCCGAGCATTGGGGAATCCCTGCGTTAGTTGTTAGCCGTAAATGTTCTCGGAAACGAATATTGAAATTTCGTCCTCCCCCTTTTCCTCCAGCCATTTTCCGACATTTCCCTCCTCTTCCTTGGGATACACATTTCGTGAATTCCTGCCCCATCCAGACCTCCCTGCCTCTCTCCTCCGAGCCACACCTTGCCGTTGCCAGCAATGTCTTCTCCCTTCCGCTTCTGCACCTATCCACAAAGAACCAGGGCCTCCTTCCAATAACCTGCACCCTTACGTACCCTGGGTTGTAGGTACCGCCCATTATCCTCTCTTGCCTAACCTGCTCCTCGACTTCCCTCCCTCTCCTCCACATCGCTTCCTCCATTGATACCTGTTCCGCCCACATCTCTTCCACCACCGCCACCGACAACCCCACCTCCTTATACGCTCGCCTTCACTTCACCATCCACTCACTGGACCCCTGCTGCTACACCACTCCCACACCTTCCTAACTAACCTTTCATTCCCCATTCGCGCCAATCTTTTCTCGTATCTGACCCCTCTTGCAACCGCTTACCATTTCATGCTCATTCTGCCCGTTTTCTGTAGAACCACGTTCGTTGGAGTCGATTTCTCCAACCCCATCACGCTCTTCAGGAACCAGATCTGCTCTCGCTCTAACTCCTCCCATTCATCTAGTCCCCATACTTCCATCTCATACATCAGAATGGGCCTCACGCATGCATCCCACATTCTGACAGCAATATCCCAGTTCCCACCCCACACCTTCCCCATTTATCCCTTAATCTCTCCAAAAAAGTATTGTGTATGAGAAACTATATTTTAAATAAAAACAAAATGTTTAACATTAGAATTTTCTTAATAGAAAGCACAACAATGTAATGTAATGTAAAACTTGTGAAATTTAAGTCATGTCATGCATTCTCGTTAATCATTGTTCACTGACAACTTCGACAACACAATAGAGCGACGATACAACACGGTTTGATAGGTAGATATTAACAATTCTCAGCTTTGCCGCCTTGCTGCCTGCCCAGAGTTTGCCAATGCCCTGCACACACCGAAAGAAAGACACTGCAGGAGTGCTGCTGTTGCTGCTTCTGGAATTGGTGGTGGCTGACTATTCACCGTGCGCCGGTGTAGCTGCAGCAGCACCATGCCCGTGTTTCAATTTGTGATAGTGATTCAAATTTAGTTATTACGGGCTGCAGGCCATTGAAATGTTTGCATTCAAAACGTCGGCATTCCAGCGCCGAACATAATAGATTGTTCACGGTTTGCAATGCAATGCCTTGCATCCTCGCCCAAGCTAACAATTTCCCTGCAAATGTGTACACCTACATGCATGGGCTAATACATTTTTGAAATAATTCTGAGCAACATCTCTATAGCAAGATTACCTCATAGAAACTTTACACATTTCTCAAATTATTTGAAAATTTAATTGGGGAAGTCTATTTTGCTAAAAGTTGCGAGAGGAACAATTCGTCATTGTTCAATGCAGGTGCACACAAATAAACAAATTACTCGCGTGATAAACGATCAGCACACAATATATAACAACATTTTTGTTGCGTCATTCATGGGTAATTAATTGCTATTTAATCCCAAGCTGCGTGCACAATTTTTCATAAAATGTTGCCTGCTGAAATGAAGGTTTAATAGTTTTGCTTTCAGCAGTTTTTAGAGTATTATTTTGATAAAATGTGACAAAAAGTGCTTTTCATGGGAAAGCTTTGATGATGGTGCATTCACTTTTCAGGTTTTACAAAATTCGCATTTTGTTCTATTCTTTGTATAGTTTTGATTCATTAATCATTCTGCGTGTAGTAAAAATGTTCAAATAATTTTTGAAAATCTTACAAAATAATGTTATATTATATTCGGATTGTATTTCTCTTAACAGGATATAAATATACACATTTTGTTCAATGACTGTTGATTATATGCACTGATGTAAATTACAAAAGTAGTTTCATTTTCTATTTAAATCGGGAATAACTTTGTCAGTCAATAGAAAATATCTATACAATCAAATCAAATTATACTTGTTTGACAACATTATTAGTAATGGTTCAAGTTTCACGTTTAGTACATATCATTTATCGAATAAATCAGAGTAGGTAAAATCTTAAGAGTATAAAGATTGGGGGATGGTTTGTACGCGGGTTCGATGATGCTCACAATTTAACACGTATTCCAAAGTTCTTTATTCACAAACGGAAGTTATGTAGTTCATGATAGTGTCACTGTTACACGTTATACAAGTTAAGTACCGATTACATGCGAGAGATATCACTAGAGAAAATGGGTGTGAACTTACTCAGAGTTGGAGACGGAATAAATCGAAATTCATCCAACCCGTCAAGCCAGCTCTAGAAAATACAGAAAAGTAGGGAGGCATAAGGGTGCTGGTGAAATGACTGAGTAAGTCCCCTTCGATAGAGGTAGGTAAGAGAGAGTAGAGTAGGTACAAAATGATAATAACCAATATATTTCTACATGTATGGTCCAGAGTGACACGATTTGGTTAGGTAAACTTGATTGACTAAACTACCTGGCAGAAAAACAAAAATGCGAAATAATATAAATAAATATAAAATAATATAATTTATTTAAAGACTATTTTTATAAGTTTTATTTAAAGTGCAATATACTGTGTTGGAAGTTGACGGCGAATGGAAGATGCCAATCAACAAACCTAAGAAAAAGCATTTTTCTATAATTAAGGTTATCTGTCATTTTATTACCCCTGGATGAGACATGTACTTCTCAAATCTTTGAAAGTCTGTCGCCACACGTGTTTAGTGTGCCCTGAAAGTCCTGGGATGTCAAATACGGTAATAAATATAGGTCGTGGGCAGGAAAGGTATTGCAAACAGACCTCTTGAACACAACATCAACCTTCGAAGAGAATCACAATGATGATCGTTCCACGACATGAAGTTAATAGGTCGAAGATTCAGATGCGACTATCAATATTCGTAATAATGAATAAATTCCTCGACTGAAGTCTACACTCCCAACATTGCGCTCTAAAACGTTACACCACCTCGTAGCCCACCGTCTACCACTCTCTCTGCACATTCACATGATGTACCACGAAGCTCTATCATTACGTACAGGTCTGCGAAAACATCAGTTCTGCACGTGTTGTACCTGAGAGAGCCCGTCCTTTCTACGGGGCTTCGTTAAAAGACAGGCGTGTTCACATAAAATGACATCCCAACGACTACGTGATCTTATGATCCTCCCACATCGCGAAATGTTTATACCATAAATCAATAAATAGTATAGTTCTCCTTATAATTATCTTACAAAAAAAACTCTTAAAATTATTAAAAGCAAACATTACTAAACTAAAGTGAGGTTCTTAGGAACGGCCAGGATGGCGGCGTGGTTGTCGGAAAACAAAAAATTTGGATGCTAGCCTATGCTGATGATATCGCCCTGGTAGCGAA
>JAODAC010042723.1:0-11481 GCA_027575185.1 Mimaenictus wilsoni | reverse complement strand
ATATATTTAATAGAGCTGTAATGGATATGTGAAATACCAGGAAAATTTTGACAGAAGTATGCCAATGAAGGTCTTACTATTATTATATTTTAGGAAAGTAATTATTAAAAAACAAATTCATGATAGACCAATCATTGCAGTGAAATCTGTCGTTTACGGAAACTTTAGTATACTGAATCGTTTTCTGAGCTTTGAAAGTTCCAGTGTAATAACCACGAAAACCTAGGACCTTAGCTTTCCAGGCCCTGATTCTATCTTCTGTGGAATGACCTCGGGCTCCCACAGACTTTCAAATTTTCAGTTTAGTAGTAGCAAAACCCATTTCTTGCCATTGGAACGAGACCATAAATTCTTGGTGACTTATCCTGAATCAATTATTGCCATAAGTCAGGATGGGATGTCTGTGAAAGCATCTGGGATCATGTCGAACTCTCACACTGTGGAACTGCAGTTCTGAGAAGCCGAACTGCAGTTTAGCGAAAACAAGTACTTAAGTCAAAAGAAATCCACTAAAATATTACTCATTATTTATCTACGTTTTAAAATTTCTTAATATTTCTATCAGCACAAAATATTACCATAAATTTGCATAATTATCTGTTATTTCCCAACCATGCTTAAACTTTAAGTCAACTTACACACTAATGTGACTCTAGTGTGTGACTCAAACTAGAACAAAAACCCATCACACTCATCCTTCGTGTGAAAGTAGAGCAAATACTAGACACTCAACCACATGCATGTCATCACTTCTGACTTAAGTCATTTTTGAGACACACAAACATTCATGCTTAACACCATTTAGCTCCGACTGACCGATTGACCACTGATTTCTTTTCTAAACGAAGCACTTACCTCTTACAAACTGACTTAAGTCACTTCACTTAAGTATTATTTAAGTAAGAATGGCACCAGACGTAATCCAAGAATTCCCACAGATTTCCACACGTTTGCAAGGTGTTGACAACACTTAAACTTCAGGCAGACTAAAATTCAACTTGGTGGAATATGACTTAAGTACACTTTTCACTAATGGGCGCAATTCAATTATTAAAAATTAATGGGTTCGTTTAGTACTGAATAGATCAATTACTAAGTCATTGAAGTCAATTAAACACACTAGGTTCTGAGCACAAATTGTCACTTAAGTCATGTGTTTTAATTCATAGTTTTCTAAAAACTGATCAGTTTAAATGTTTTTGGTTGATAACATGTTTGAGGTTAACTTAAGTCAGTTTAGTGAGTTTGCGTGTGGAGCGACTTAAGTCATGTTGTCTGACGGACTGGGTGTCGCACTTACTGAGTCGGTTCGTTGTATTTCCCTTCTTTGGACAAACGTCTGTAGTGGTCCGTTCCATGTGTGGAGGTACGTCCATCTCTTGAGGCGGAACAACTAAAAAACTACTGCGTCGGCGCAACCGACTTAATGGTAAGTCGGTTGCGCCGACGCAGTAGTTTTCTTCGGCCTTGCCGTCGACTCGACTCTTTCCTGGTGGCCACAGCCCCGGCACTTTCACTCTAAAGTGTGCATCTCTCCGAAACATGCAAGCATCAGACTTAAGTCTGACTTTGTAACGTGTATGAAATTCACCTGTGGTTGGTTTACTGAGGCATGTCCGCACTTCACGCGTACATTCGTGTAGCGAAATTTTACTTTTGTCGCATTCTTTCACTGGCTTAAATTAAGTAAGATGGACACATGTGCCTGACGCCTTACGGCAAGATGTTTATCTTTTGCGAATTCGTATGTTAATTTCGTTAGATGTTCTTACTTAAGTCAGTAGCGAATTTCTGAAAAGTCGGTAGAAGATAGAAAATGATTTTTTTTCTTTCAAACATCGATAATTCAGTATGAAATTGATGGATTTTTATGGGGATTGTAGTTTCGGATTGAAAATTAAATTATCTTCATTCCTACATCATTTTATTTTATATAAAATAACCGGAAGTAACTTTAAAAAATGGTTAAACTTAAGAAAAATATATTAAAGTTTTGGAAGAAAGTATTTAAAATATAAATATTTTGGAAGGTAATAGATGAATTTTAGTAGGGTTTTAAGTGTTGGATAGAAGATTAAATTGTCTTCAATCCTACGTCACATAATTTTCTTTAAACCGATCGGAAATAACCTTAAAAGTAGGTTAACCTACTTATTGTCTTTAAGATAATCATTTAAATTTTGCAACGATTTAAATAACGTCCTATATAGCAAGAACTAATCGATAGATTTTTATGGGGATTTACGTTTTGAATGGAAGTTAAAATTGTCTTCATTTATGGACTATTTAATTTTGTATAAAACAACCGGAAGTAACCTTAAAAGTTGCTTAAACTTGATATTAATTAAGATAATCCTTAAAATTTTGGAATATTAAATAAAACGCTCAGTACAGCAAGAACTAATCAATGGATATTTATGGGATTTTCGATTTTAGATAGGAGGTAAAATTATCTTTACTTCTGCACTTTTTAATTTTATGTAAATCGATCGGAAGTAACCTTAAAAGTTGGTTAAAATTGGAGTTCTTTAAAAATACGATACAGTTTTGCAAAAGTGTTTTTAAACGCTCTGTAGATCAGCAACTAAGCAATAAATCTTAAATTTTATTACTTCAAGAAGGAGTATTTAAGTTTCTTTTTAATTTTTGACGTATATGACGTAGATTTGACTTGAAACATTTAGATGAAAACTGATTTCATAATCACGATTTTTAAAACCTCTAATATCTCTGTTATTAATGAACCGATTTTTTCCGTGTTTGCTTTACTACATAGTAAATAATCGTTCTTATAGTATATGTTTCATACAGATATAACTATCAGAAATAATTTAAAAAGTTGTTTAAAAAATGTCCATTCGCATTTCAAGATATATTATGCTCGAAAAATTTTAAGAAAATTTATTGAAATCTTAAGAATTTAGAAATTTCTCTAACTAATTTTTGTGTTCTTTAAAATATTTGAAAGATAATTAAATTATCTTTCATAACATCTTAAAAAACATAAAATCAATCCGGAAATAATCTTAAAATTCATTAAAAAATATTTTAATTTCCATTTTCAAAAACTGTCGAAGTTTATTAAACGCCCTGTAAAACAAAAAATAACCAATAAATCTTGAATGTTATTGGCTCTGGTTATAAAATATAAGTCACACTTTCATTTCTGTAATAGATTTAGGTAGTTTTCAACTGGGAAAGTAATGAAATTTGACGTTTAACCGTTCAATTGACATTATGAAAAATGAAGTAACTTTGAAACAACTTGTTTAAATAATCATATCTCAATTATTACACAACCGATTTTTGTGAAAACAAAAATGTTTGATAGTAGATAAAAGTGTTCTAAAGATGACTTATTGAATTTTTTATGGAATATTTTCTTAGAAAATGTACGGAATTGAACGGTAAAAAGAGAAAAATAGATGTAAATTTATTTAAATTTCACCTACATTTATATTTTCCACACTCACGCATATGAAATTTAACACATGTTTATCCAGTTTTCAACGAAGAAATGAAATGTTACGCACGTTTTCATATTTTACTATGAGGAATTAAACGCACGAGACGAAAAGTTGAAAATTTATCATTAGTCTTAAACATTTTAAACATTTCTACATTTCACTTCGTTGAACTGACTTAAGTCACGTACGCACGCATTTGCGTAATTAACAAACTCACTCATAACTTCTTTTAGTATAACTTTTTAACCTCTCTTCTTTACAACTTTTATTTCATTTTATTTTATTTCATGTTTGAATATATGTAGAAAGAAGGTTGTCTTTTGTGCAAATGTGAATAAAATGAGTCTTTAATTTGACGAACGTACTTTTTATGATCGATAACACTAATTTTATTGTGCTGCTTTTCAACGTTCTGGCAGTGAGAAAGATAAGCATCACTTACAACATATTAACTCCTTTCTCATTCACGTATCCATTGTAAAAATTGACTTAAGTCATATATTTCACCATGTTTTCTTAATCTTTGCATCTCTGTAATAGTTTTAACACTTTTTTAAGTTGCTGGGTATTTCTATCACTAACAATAAAACGTGGGCTTCCATTTGTAATAAAATTTAATTGTATTTATCCTTCCTGAAGTAAATTTAAGTGTTGGTTGTATTTTGAGTGTTGTATAAACGTAAAAGTTTCTCTGAAAGGTTGCAGAGATGTTGTTATAATGTTTTGCTTCCTTTCTATTTTTTTTTTTGCTAGATTTCTTGATGTTGATGCTAACAGATAACACAAGATGTGTAAAATTGTCATAGTAATAAGATTAATCTCGTTGTTTTATGCTTTGTGAAATGTCAACAATTTAAAATCATGTTTTGATTTACAAAACTGTTTCTAAAAGTATCCAAAAAGTTAACATCCACTTCGATATAGTATATCTATGGAAATTATTAATGAAATTGTATTAAAATTTACAAGAGTGTTCTCAGGATATGTATTAATCCAGAAATGAAGAGATATTTAATTTTTATAGATAACTTCTTGAGATGTATGGGTTTAAATTTGAGATTACCAAATATACACTCGAAGAATCACAGTAGACTTCAAGTCTCTATATCTCATAACACCCTGTATATAAAACTTTGCTTATATCATGTATTAAGTTAAAGAGTCGCTCATTTAACTAGTGCAAACAAAATTTTAATAATGCTTCCTAATTAGTTGTAGTCACCCTTTCGAAACCCATGAAATTTAGAATTGAAGTTAGAAGTGAGAAAATATGAAAAATATCATTGATAAAACCTTGATATCTCGGTAAAATTAAATCCGACTTTTGTGAGGTATGAAGTTTTAAATGGAAGATAAAATTGTCTTTTAGACTGTCCTAGTTAAATTTTCACAAAATTACCGGAAATGTCCTTTAATGTGGATTAAACTTTGATGTTTGTTTTTTTATCCTTCGGATTTTTTTGTTTCAAAATACACCAACATAATTAATCGAACATAACTTTGAAAATTGTTGTTTAAAAGTAATAAAATTTTCCAGAAATATTCTCAAATAATACACATTTCTATGTATGGAAGGATATCTAAATTTATTCTATTAGTTTCTGAGCTACAACTGTTTAAACTTGGGGTAACTAAATTTACACTCGCAAAATCACATTCCACTTCAAATTTGAATTTCGCCTCATATCCTGTATATAAAATGTTTGATCTCTCAAAATATAAACTATGATAGACTACGAAACTAATAATGCAAAACAAACTCCTTTGGATTGTTAATAATCGTCACTTGAAAAAATAAGTTTTAATCTATGTAACTGTAAAGTGAAAAAAATCACATTCACTAATTTACAAGTTATGCACATAAGCAACTAAGTGTTTCTAATTAGTGGAAGTTATGCAAAATGCAAAACTATACCGCTATTCAATATACGATACGCACTTATTTAATTCACGGTTGTTTTAGTCGTATTGCACACAGTACATTTCACAAATTACACAAATAATTACACACTTGCATGAACTTACTATAATCCAACGCCAGGTGTGGATTGTTCACCGTGCGTGTGTGACGTAATCTAATTGCATAAACGCAACATGCATTTGTGGAATATATCCATAATTGTAATCAACTAAATTTTCGCATTCAATAATTGGCTATATACACATGAAGAGGATGAAAGTGATCATTTTATCGTTGATTAATAGTTTTGAGAAGACTATTTATTTTGACCTGGTTACTACGAAATTGATGAGTGAAATAGTTAATACATTATAATTAAAACTAGGTTATGATATTGCTGAATTTCTTGGCAACTGACAATTTCCAGTCGTTTTCTTTAAGGAATCTTCATGTTCAAACCTTGGAAATGAAACTCAAAAAGTCGTTGACGTTTGAAGAGCTGTAATTTGATAACGAACGGGGGAATTTTATGATAGTTTTTAGAGAAGATAGACAATTTAATGTTATTTTAAATGGAATTAAGTTCATTTGCTTATATTTTAAAGTATATGATTTATTACTTCTCGAAGTTGGAAGTGATTTTTTCGATCCGAAAATTAAGTTTTGACTACATGCTATTGTAACTCTGGTAATTGGTGGGGGAATTTAACGAAAATTTCTCAAAATATTCTCAGAAAAAATATCTTTCCAAAAATGAAGAGCCCTTCCAGTTTCATCCATTAGTTTAGGAGATAAAGCAGTTTAAACATTAATTACTAAATATTACTCATGAAAAAAGTAAGTTCATCTTTAAGGTAGTTTTTCTGGGCACAGCCTATATAAATATTGTTGAAGTTCTCGAAATTTGAAGTTTAGTAAACAAGGAATTTCCTAATGTTAAAAGATTTTCAATAGCACTTTTGAATTTTCATTAATCCTTCATCAAAAACTATAATTATTCATGATAGTAATATTTTCTAACTCAATTTTCAATTTCTCCTTCATGCCATCATAACTTTGGTAAATTTCTGTGGAATTTAACAAAAATCACACCGGACATTCTCAGAAGCTGCAACTTTCTATTTATGAAAATCCTTTCCTGTTTCAATTATTACTTTATGAGGTAAACCGGGTTAAACACGAATTCGAGAAAATAACTCCCAAAAATCACGTTCGACTTCAAGGACGCTCTTCTCAAAACGTCCTCTATAAATATTCTTGAATTTCTTAAAATATGACGTTTAATAAACGAGGAATCTCCTAGTTTTGAAACATTTTTGATAGCTCTGCAGAATTCACCATAATCCTTCATTTAAAACCCCGATTTCCATGATACAATTTTGATGTAATTTTTTTGAAAAATGATCTATAAAAATGATATAAATATCTAATAATTGATAATACAAAATTTCAACACATTTAACGTCTTATCCCTTCAAGCAATTGAAATTAACACCATTTGTGAGAAGTTTCCGAATTATCTCGCCTGATTCGATCAAAGTGTCGTGTCTTTAAAAAGAGTGTGAAACAAGTTTGGATAATCTGTGAAATATCATTGGAAATTATGGGTTATTATCGTCACGAAACAGAAATTACTGCCGTTTCCAATAGTTGGAAGCGTTTTTTTTTTCTTCACACTGGTATGTTTAGTGTTTGATTTTGCTACCAAAATCGTGCCAAGAATTTCTATTCGGTTTCTTCCTATCAAACACGCAGTTATTTACCGTTGTTATTTACATTTTGGTTAGATGTAAGCATATAACAACTTCAGTTTAGCCTCATGCTGGTTTTACTCAGCACATTGCGAGAAATTTGTTTGAAAACTTGCTGAGTTGTTTGTGGTCTCTCCTGATTGCGAGAATCACCTTACGAAATTATGAATAAATTGAATTTTGATTAAATCTAGATAGTATTTTCTAAAGAAGATGATTTATAGATGTTTCGTTGATTCCTAATTGGAAAGAATTATCTTTATTGCTTTTCTGGGGAATTAAGAATGTTTTTATTAATATTACTGGAATTCGCGAAAAAGCGAATAAAACAAAAAAACTTAAAAAACTTACAAACAAAATCGAATGGAAATATCATCGTTTATAGACAATTTAATCATCTTTCACACACTTCAATTTTATTCTAATATCTTCTTTACTTCCGATGTTATGGCAGTAAAAAGAATATTGCAATTTTTCCTGACTGAAAAAGCTGTGTTGACTTTAAATCATCATAACTTTGAAGTCTATGGGGAGAGATATATAAAACTCTCAGAGGATATTTTTAGACGATGTAGTTTTCTTCTTGTGAAGAGAGAACGCGTTTCCATTGATAATTTCACGATATATATCGATGTAAACGTAAACTTGTCTAATTAACTCGCGAAAAACTCGTTCGTCTTCGAGTCCATATATCTTGAAACACCTAGTGCAAAAAATGCTTCAAGTATCCAGTCTTAAAGCGTAATTGACTAGGAATCTACTTGTGAAAACTAATGTTCTGGATTTTGTGTATTTCCGACATTTTTTGCTATTTTTACTGGTAGGTCCGAAATCGGTGAAAAATATCTGAAAATGAACATCAACTTTAGAACGATGCCATTTAAATACTACAAGAAGAAATTGAATAAAATCTTCACTAGAGGTAGAAAATTTAATATGCTTTAACATATTTTTATAATTTTTTCCAATCGATATGTTAATTTCCGAATTATGCGGGTGCAAAGTGAACGTTGATTTTGGTGACTCCAAAAAGTAGAATTAACTTTAAATCATCGTACCTTCGATAGATTTGAACGAAAATCCATGAAAATAATAGAGTATATTTTGGAGAATCGTAGTTTTCAAAATATGAAGAGATATATAGATTTCATGGAATGGTTTTTGAGATATATGGATTTAAACTTAAATTTGCCAAAATTACACTAAAAAACGCGTTTATTTTCAACTAAGTTTTTCTCAAAACACCCTGTATATACAAAGGTAATAATTTCAAATCATACACTTAAAAACACGACGAATCTATTACTGCAAAGCAATTTATGATAGCTCTTCAATATTTTGTTTAATCGCCCCATAAACAAAAATAACGTATTTTCAAATTATTTGTATTCTTTCAATAAAAAATTTCAATAAAACCCTTAAACTAGGGTCTTAAAATAATAATAAAATAAATTAAAATGTTTCTTATAAATTAAACAATATTTCACTCTTTTGAACATAAAGCTTCACATTTTTAAACATTTACAGCATACAAATGAAATTGGTGTCAAAGTTTCTACAAAGATGTGCAATTTCTATGCCAAGAGAACAATCCGCTGTCTACTCTAACTGAATACATGAACAAATAGACCACTATAGAGTGCAGACTACATTCACCTGAAAGTAGCAGAGATTAAAAAAAAAGAAAAAGGTCAGCGAATAGAGGTGTGCTTGTGTTATTGAACTGATTGCGGTATGGCGAGTTTAGTCTTAAATGGAAATCGATCAAAACAAGCTAACTGTAAGCGAATGGAAGTAATTGTTGCACGAAGGTAATAAAAACTTTGTTGAAAAGTGCATGCAGTCTCGCAATCAGTGGAGTGCAATCACAATCAGTAATATAGTTGCAGTAAACGCGTCATTAGAATGCAACAAATTGTTGAAAGTAGTCAAGTTAATTTAGGAAAAATCAATGTACCATGTTGATACAATAATAATAATCATTCGTTAGGAAGGTGAAAACGCGATAAATTAATGTCTATTTACAGATATTCGATAAATGTTTTAGTTTTTAAGTAATTCAAGTCATAAGGTAAAATAGTGAGGCTAACGATATGTATATGAAATATAATTCGAATGAAAGTTGCACAAATAAGTATAAAGCACTTAAGCCATCGTTTAAGAATATTGTCTGTGAATACCTCTAAAAGCTGTACTACCTACAATTGTTATTTAATTGCATATAGTGAAGACAGTGGCATCATTTTCTCTAATTGTAAGTCACTCTTTGGGAGTTGAATAATTGGTTAATTCCTTTCTTTGTTAATAACTGCTATTGTTTTAAGTTCTTATTATGTAAAATTAGAACATAAGGAAGATAATTTTATGTGTTATTCACTAGTTTCCTCTAAATTGTCTTATATTTATTGAATATTATAACATTGCATTCAGATCGTCTAAAATTTTATGTTAAAAATTAAACGTCTGGTTTAAACTGTCATAACTTCTAAGGGACAGAAGATATCGTTATGAAAATTTCGGCCAAGATTGTTTTGTAAATCTTCATTTAAATTATGTATTACATGTCAAATTTTATTTAGTATTGTCCGAAATATTTATCTTTAAAGTGAAAAGGTAAAATTTGGTGTCCAAAAATCACTTTTGTGTTTAACTCTAATTTTTCGTGCTTCACTCTGTATATAATAAAATATTCTTGCCTGCAAAAATGCATAGCTTAAAAGTTGGCTAATTGATTGTTTCAAACCAAATGTAATTATCTCTAATCGTTTTTGTTTAATCGATTGTCAAAATTCCCAGAATTTCTGTTCTCGTTTCGAAAATTTAAAAATCTAAATCTAAACGTTGCGTCGATTATAAGCTGGTATAACTTCCATAGAAAAATTACAATCTTTATGAAAAGTTCACGTATTTTTCTATCGTTATTTAGTTTTCGATTGATATATCATTTATTAAATTTTGTTAATTTCAACTGGAGTTATTGCTCCTTGAAGAAGCAACACTACATTTGATGATCACAAAGTACTTTTGTTATTAACATTGATTTCTCTGGTTTCATCCTGTATATAAAATATTCTTACCAGAAGAAATTCATAGAGTAAAAGTTGCTTAATTCATTAATTCCAAATTGACATATCTCTAATAGTTTTTCTGTAATCGTCTGTCAAAGATCACTAAACTTTTGAGAGGAAACTGACGCAGAACCAAAAAATGAAAGGACGCACAAAACTTATATAACGTCGTGAAGTAGTCACAAAAATGATTAAATTAAAACGTGCCGGAACAATCTATTAAAACATCTACGTGATTAGTTGAGAACAGAAAAAAAAGAATGGTTATTACCTGAAATTAGTAGGATAAAAAATGAAACGCACAATATTTTCGTTGTAAGCAAATTACCTGGAATCATTTTTTTACATAATGATTAACAGATAATCAAGAAGAAAGGATTATCTGATAATCATTTATTGGAAGCCTTCTACTACTCGGTTACAATAGCTTAAGGGCAATTTGAATGAATGTGTTCGCTTAAATTAATGGTGAGTAATTTACCAAAAATTGAATTAATGTAACAAAGACACTAGACAGGTTTTAACAAATTATAAACTACTCTTTCCAGACATGGCACTTTTAAATTAATATCGTTGTTGATGATATTAACTTCCTCTAGGCCTATCCATCAAAAAGCTACGCATTTAAGTATATCTTGTCGTTGTTCCTATAAAATAGTACATATTCTATAGAGATAATGAATATAGAAGCGAAAACTAGAACAAAGCATACAAAGTTTAAGTGTTCCTATCTCGTGTAAATTTTATCAAATCGAACTGAAATTTTCACAGGATATACTTCTATAAACTGGCTTCCGAGCCGGCTTTATTACACCTAAGTCTAATTAAGACTTAAGTCACATTTGACTTATAGAAGATATAAGGAGTAGAACTCTGGAAATTTCCAGACCAAAATCAATATTTCACTTTCACAGTTGTTATCACATTAATGATATTAGGTACGAACGCGTACATACCGTAATTTATAGCTTAGTTTTATAGCTTTCTAACAATATATTCACTTTACATGTCGTGTGACTAGTTTTAATTCTATGAAGCTTAAAAGAAAATAACTTTTACCAGTCATAAAAAAGTCTTTGCTGTCTTTAAGTGGGAATATATCGAAATACTCTTTATACAATTTTGTGTACTCACCTTCCATGATAGTTTATTAGACAGGAAATACATCACAGAATCCCAAAAAATCCCAAAAAATCCCAAAAAATCCCAAAAATCCCAAAAAATCCCAAAAATCCCAAAAATCCCAAAAATCCCAAAAATCCCAAAAATCTCAAAAATCCCAAAAATCCCAAAAA